>JAVQJG010276773.1:0-13187 GCA_036024015.1 Craterocephalus amniculus
TCCTCAGCATCATCACACCCGTGTGAGGTGTTTGTGTCGAGACGTGGGGAAAGGGGGGGGGGGATTTTCACAGCATGGCTACTGATTGTCCAGTGTCAGTGTGCTCTCCTTGTCGAGGGTGACGTGTGCAGAGCCGAAGAGGCGACGGGGTTTTGGACTATCGCTACCAGAGGGTTCCCGTTTGCCCAGCCTGTGTGCTCGGTGCGGTTCAAAAAGATGAACAACACTGAAACATTGTGTATACTGTGTATGCATTTGTCTGCTTTTTACTCAAATGCTGGATTCAAAGTTGCTGGAAATGGCATCAGAAAGATTCTCTCCTCAGCACCAAGTCCACACATAGCCTTCCTTTTGTATTTCAAGTTTGGACGCCCCATCTTTCCTGCATGCCACATTACAGCACATGCCTTCTTAAATCATCCCTTACAGTATCCATATTCCCCCCAAACTCGTTCAACTCCTCCAGAGGATTCACGTTATTCCCCTCCAGCATTCTCTCAGCACTGCTTCTTCAATACCCCGCCCTTAAATTGTAGTCCAACTCCCTCTTAACAGCATGGCGGCATCATTCTACAGCAATTCAGTCTCCACGCCTCCTCCTTCCCCTCTCCAGCGTACCCCTCCTCCTCTCCTAGGTCCCCACTATGGCCGGGTCGTGCGCAGCATCCGGCAGTACAGCATCCTGGCAGTGATAAAGGAAGCAGTTGCCCCAGCAGCTATAGCAGATGAGGAAGAGGGCAGCCAGGAAGACCAAGGCACAGATGGTGCAGGGTTTCCTTTCCAGCAGGAAGCTGAGCAGGTAGAAGCCCATAAACATGGAGTGGTTGAACCACAGAGCTGGGTTCAGTGGCTTGGGAATGAGCAGCACAGGGAGCAGCCACTGCAGACAATACATTGTCACTTTTGTTGTGACGTTTTTGGAAGGGGGTGGACAGAGGATTTCTGCTTGGCTGATGCAGGAGAGTCCTGGCTTGACTGAGCTCTCCGGAGGATTTAGATGTGAGAGGGCTGCTCTATCCGACTGAGCTGGGATGATGCAGGAAGAGGTCGAAACAGCTTGATGTCGGGGTTGTCAGGTTGTACCTGGAGAGAGAAAAAGGATGGAGAGATGATTTTAAATTCTGAGCCATGTCTGGACAAACCAAATTTTCATTAATTGAACTAAAGATTATATTAACGAGTGGCAAAACTGATACATGACTAAAATAAATCTTAAAAAGATTAAAAATAGATCTTATAAACATTAGATAAAAAGGAAGTGACATTGCTGTAACATAAAATAAATATAATAAATATGATCTTCTTCGTTTTCAAAACAATCTTCTCTATTCGGACGTATGCCTGATGTTTAAGATTGTTCATGGGCTTGCTCCTCCCCTAAGCATGCCTGAAACTTCCTGACAGTGGAAGAACTGTGCAGTATCCTCAAGGGGATACAAGAACCCCAAGTTTAAGAGAACGACACTGGGATAATCAGCATTTTCTTTTAAAGTGGTTCATAAGTGGAATTCCCTCCCTGTGAATATTACAGATTCTGGCAGCTTTGTACCACTTAAAAAAGGATTTAAACTTTGGCTTAACTCAGCGCAAGACTGTAACCAGAACTAATGCCTTGCCGTGGGATTGACCCTTTTAAAGATGCTTCAGTAGAGCCTTTTAATGCCATCTATATTTACGCATTGTAATAATTATCTTTCTATAATGTGTAATGTAGATTATGTTATAATTTTAGCCATATAGCTCTATTTTATACTGTCCTTCTGTATTTATATTCTGTAAAAAAAATTTGTCTTTGTAATGTCTTGTCTTCATTTTGTATACTTTTGTTTGTCCATTTTGCCTGGGAACTATAGATACAAATTAGCTTTTAGATAACTCCAATGTAATCCCTGTCAAACAAAGCAAAAGTAAAATCCCATGTTATATGTGTCCACAATACAACCACAATGACTGAAGACAAAAAGAAGCCGCCAAGCATCAGAAAGGATGATCAATAAATTAGGATCATTCTCAGCATTTGTGCTTAGACATCTAAAGGGGTCAAAACAAAAGTGCAGGAACATCAATAGTTTTAATTAGAGATCAAACATTGTTTTTTAGCAGCATTTCCCCTAACTGGAAACTGTTTTTGAATAACTTCAATGAACTAAGAGGCCTTTCACGGACACACATTCTTAATCTAGTTACATATTTAGAAATAGCAGCACAGCAGAATTGGGCTGACTGGTGTGCAGTCTCCTGTGGGCTCCACCCAGACACCACTCTTGTGTCAATTTACTCCCACTGTGGAGTGCACACGTCATTGTCAACTGTCAAGAAAGGTAAGAAAGCTTGCTCAATCAGATATTTTTTCACAAACAGCTTTCTCCTGACAATCAGATCACTAAAAAAAGAAAAACCAATTCAAACTATAAAAATATGTAAAACTAGGGATACATAGTAATGGGGTAACACCAATACTATGTGTACTCCTACTTGGCATTCATAAGTGTTCATACACTATAAAACAAACACCAAAATTAAAAAAAATAAGGTCTTTCAAACTTAACCTGTTAATGCAGAGATTAATCTGTGGAATTAATTCATTATCTTTAATAAGGCATTTACACAACAACAACTAAGTTTTCACACAACTAAGTAATTAAGACACAAGACCGTGCCATATCAAGAATCCAAATTTGGCATTATCTTGCCGAGTGATGCCGATTTTGGCATGTAGATGCCTTGTCACAGCCGTGAACATAATCCACCAAAAACCACTGTATCTTCTAAATGTATGAAGATTCTGACAGTTTTCCAACCTTACACGCTATTTTAGTGGATCCCTGCATGATCACTCTTTTGATATACCGCACAGTTAAACACTCCATGGTCACATCTGGTCCACTCATTACCAAGGGACTGTAATGTGATTCATATCAGCACTAAGTATAAGTAAGTACTCAAATATAAAATACTTGAAAGCGGTCTGTAAACATGTAGTATCAGTGCATCCCTAATTAAAACTATCATGTGCTGCACCCTTGTTTCTTTTACAATTTAATCATATGATACAACCCCCTTATCTTGGACTGGCAGTACAACTTCAGAAAAACAAATGAAATCCACATACATATTGAATACAAATAACATCCCCTTTATGCAAAACCACAAATAAAAGCATCCTTACAGTCACTTCTTTTATAGTTATGTGAGAGTGCGTAGTAACCCATTGATCTGATAACTGATCAATAGACTATTTAATGCCAAAGGTTAAAGTGTACTAAAATAAGAGGGAGTGGCTGAGTAAACACCATCATCCCACATTGCCAATCAGTTTTGACTTCTCATAACTTTGACTCGTGTTAATGACTTGCTCAAGTGAACATTTAACCAGTAACTTAACAGACACTTCCTCATCTTGGCCCGCTATTCATCCCATTTGGCTAATGGTTATTAGTTATGCTGCTTTTCTAAAGTATCTTTACAAGATTTACTTCACCCAAATACGTCTTTAAGCTGGGTGGAAATAATGTGCACAGAGTTAACAGTTCGAAAGTCTGGTTCCAAAAGGGAAGCAGGATGCAAATGGCAGGAGAACAAAGGCTGTGAAAGGCAGCTGCTAGTTTTCCCTGGCTGCCACATGACCACTTCATCAGAAATACACCCTGGTGGATGAATCTGACGTGCGCCAATATTAACTAGTCAGCCGGGGTGCTAGGTTAAGTTTACAAGTATTCACTGGTGGAGTTTACTGGTTGATGTACCCACATAGAAAATGAAAAACATGAAAGCATTGCTTTATTTCCTCCTGGTTAAGGCTGGGGTGACTGACTAGCCTAGCCCTAGCCTGGATATCTGCACATACTTCTGTGAACAGAAAGGACAACCAACACAAAACTCAAAAGTAAACCAGTTAACTTTGCCACATTTGGAGGTGAAACGAATGCATGGGAGACTTATTGACAGTTTTGATAGAATGTGTAAACAAGCGCAATTTATTATGGTTACTTCTACATCCTCATTTAAAACACTGACTTCTATCCGTGGCAGCGTATTGCGGTAGCAACGGTTGCCAAAATATTATTTTAGTGTTGTCTGCTCTTTAATAAAGCCCTTGTTGGTGGCTAGGAGAGTTGCATGTAAGGAAAAGTGTACATCAGGTCTAAACGCTTAAGACAAGGCCACTGGACGTTGACATCAACATCGTCAGCGTAAATGAAACAACAGCATGTACCGGAGGCTAACGAGCTAGCTTAGCTTCATAAACAAAAGATTTACCGAATGTACCGCTTGAAATAATCACAACATTCGGTGTTTGTAAAAGCCGGAGACTGTGCATAGATTGAATTATAAACCAATATCAGCAAACCTGGCATCTTCACGGTTCATTCTCCGCGAAGGCGAAACATCCAGCACCAAATGTGTCAGCTACAGACTGCGTACGTAGCCGCTAGCTAGCAGACTAGCTGCCAACGGCTTTGGGTTGCTGAAAGGACCCATGCTGCAAAGCAGCTGTTTGTGGACTGCCTGAACATAACAAGCTCTCTCTTTTGAAGGTTGTTTACACTGTTGTCACAGTGGAGAAAAAATCATCTTGACTTTGGGTTAGGATTTTTGTTTCAGCCTTCTTTACATTTTCGACGTCAAATGTTTTTTCCTTTTTTTCTTTAATTTTGAGTGGGGGCTTAGTTGACAAGATTGTGTTTCATTCATTTTCATTCATTAATTTTGCATTAAAAATTCGCTACACATAAGCCAGGGACCTACCCAAACTATTAATATTTAGTATTGATCTGGATTTGGATCCAGAATCGCTTAAAACTTAACTTAAACTTTTTTTTTCTTTTTTCTTTTTTTTTATACAGTGGCTGGGTTACAGTAAATTATTGTATTTGTCAAATTGTAATAACAGGTTTCTAAAACGCTTATAAAATTGGGCTTGCTAAAGAAGAAACCAATACCAGTACCAAAAATAGCATAAGCAAGTATCCACTGAGAGTATAGTTATTTTCCTAGACTACTGTCTTTACTGACTATACTAAATAACAAAATGACATATTTATAAAGTAGTGACATACAGAGGAAGATAGTATAATGTTGATCAATCAAGCTAACATGAGCATTTACCTCATATGCATGTTCCCTTATGGAGTTCTTCAATGTAATTTGGCAGTTTCCTACAGAAATTAGTTTCTTTGAATAATGTAGATTTTCTCGAGTAAGTTGTTTACTGTAGCTTTTACAATATGCTCACAAACAAACGGAGTTATTCAATTCCATTTTAAACAATTTGAATTATTAATTTGTATCATTTTATTGATCCCAGATTGAATACAGAAGCCACCCCACAGATACAGTAGCAAAGCAGTATCTAACAATACTCCATTATCCACTAATATGTATTATTCTGAAGACATTCCATTCTGAATAATGACTACACAATGGGAAATTATGTCAAAGAAATTTTACACTAGCTTCTAACCTTAAAACTGTACTTCTATCTCATTTTGATGGTACACTGGTGCCTATTCCTGGAGCTCAACAGCGTCCCAAATCTGAGGAACCTTGGCATTTTTTCCCAGCCCACTGTATAGACTACAGCTATGTTTTGTTTAACAACACCTTGTTTAAAGTCAGTTCCATGCCTGATTCAGCAAAGAAACTCTAGGAAATTATTGGAGGACTCACGGAAAAGTAGTAATAACAGAAGAGAAACGATAAGAGTCAATGTGAGACTGACTTTTAGTTGAGAAGAGCTATGGGACAAGACTATGCAAAATGGATGCTAAAATAGCTGTTCGTATGGGGTGCAAACATGAGAAAATCAGTCAAATTTCAATAGTGGGGCTTCAAAAGACGCTATATCAGCACAGAACATTTACCATTTTACCTTTGAAGCCAAGCCAAACCAAAAGACAAAATTTGACTTCTCTCCCAAGCTATTTGCTTTTTACAGAAATGTGGAGGTCTCTCACATGTCCTTGAAGACAGTTCATCCGTAACAAATCAGCTGCAAAATTGTTTTGTCTGGGCTAAAACACAAAACTTTGCTCTGTGGATAGACCTCAGTAGTCTGTGGTCATATATTTGTCCTCATGTTATACTGGTAAATGCTCATTTTCTTTTGAGTTTAAATCACACCCGCTTTCACTGATTTGTGGAGCTTTAATGTGTTTTCAGACCTTCACTGGCCTTCCATTTTTTATGTTAGTCTGTTGCTACAAGATACTTCAATCACATCTGTTTTTTCTTGGTGTTAACAGTGTTATAGTCCTTATGCTGCAGGTCAAAATTGATATCTAATCAATACTTCCAGATCTCTTTCATCGGCCATGCAAGGCCAGGCATACCAATGCCTGCAAAGAAAAAAAACAACTATCCACTAAATCCAAATAAGACCATAACAATTACATCGACTGTCCAGCAACCATAAAATAAAAACACAGAACTGACTAAACATTCCAAACACTGAATTTAAATAGATTAAAATTAAAAACAACCTAAAATCAATTGTATAAATCACCTCAGACGCAGTATAAATAAATGACTGCACGGCCCTTAAAATCTTGTGAGGCCATGCATGCTCAGCCTCAACATGCAGCCACCTCATCACCAAACTCAGAAAACATCTGCCGCACTTCCTGCCTTTTATACACGTATCTCCTAACCAGACAGGCTCACACCAACAAGGTGACACCGGTTACACTTAGTTTAATGTTGTGGAAAAAAAAGGTTAGGCTATATTTTGTTGATATAACTTTGGCTGTCAAAGGACAGGACTCATTATTTTTGGTGAGAATCTCACTTTTGATTAAAGCCAAGGTCATTTTATCTTCTCCACAAGCAGATTCTCGAGGCACTCTGTGATGATCCTGGTTCTGAGAAGAAGAGCGTTCTCATTGTGGAGGATGGAGTTACGTCCATTATTTTGGAGATTCAGGATCACCACTGACTCCAAAATCTAATTCTGTCTCTGTCTATCAATCAGGTACGTATCACATATGTTTAAGCGGCACATGTGGCAGCACTTGAGTGAATACCCACAGAAACATGTTGCAGAAGGTTTTGAGAGTTTTTGGGGAGCGCTATGTTTAGCTGTGTTGCTCATTTCACACAAGCATGATCCTTTCAAGTTATAATTTGCAAAGGTGACTTATCAGATTTTCCAGTGATGAGAAATAAAACAGTATCATTAAATAGGTTAAATAATCAACAAAACAAACTTAACTTACATTTGGTGCAAACTTCATTATTTATATCTTTCAAGTTATATTAAGAAGTTGTGCCAAGAAAAACAAAATGATTCATGTTTAACTTTATTTTTAACACAAGTAATAGCTTTCAGGGACCAAAACTTTATTTACTTCTAGATTAGAAGAAATATGAAAAAAAAAAAATTAAAAAGGGAAACAACAAAAATAAAGAAATGTGTACATTCACACAAGTGAAATAAAAAAAACTAAAAATAAGAAACTACTAAATCTTGGAAAAAATAGTAAAAATAATGTAAATAATAAAACAAATTTTTATACAGGCTCCTTTTTCTCCTACACTTCCACTGGCACCACTAACAAACATCCACAAGCTTCCCATTTAATAATAATAAGAAAAAAACATAACATGCAAAGGAACAAGTCACAAAATGGTTTCCATCAAAGGCTTTAATAATCAAATAAGCAACACTAGCTGCGTGTTTTGTTATTTTGGAATTCGCTGCAATGCTGAAAGCTACATGCTCATCTCTTCTGTGTCCCTGCAGATAATAAGGGGACTGTCTGTGCTGTGTTTTGTGCTCTAAAAACTGACATTTACACTACAGGCAGTCTTTTCAATTAGTCATGATACATAGCTGTCAGTCCCTATGAACCTCTAGTAAATCCTGCTTAGCATCAGCGTAGTTCATAGTGAAGCCGTATGCATTGTTGAGAAATCTAAGGACTAAAACACAGGCAGCATCTTGATGAAATGCAGATGGGCGCATTAAAGGGAATAGAAAAAGACAAATGCAACAAACACGTGGGCATAAAAAAACAGACATCCTTTCCTATAATCTCACAGTAACAGAGTCTGTCACGTGTGAATGAGCACCCTGCTACTCTAGCAATTTACTCCATCACAGTTCAAAACATGAGTAATTCTTCGTCTTGAATCCTGATCATACCTTTTCCAACTCCATGGTTTCCTCATCACACCACTTCAGTCAAATGAACCTCTCTTTAACACACATTGGACAGTAGAGAAAAATGGTGTCTTCAGATTAAGCTATTGGTGTTTTTCTCCAGCTGAGAACAACCAGAGTGTGAAGACATTCAGGGGTTTTGTTTACTGTTAAGTAAGATTCAACATGTAGAGATCAGCATGTCCAGCTGCCCTCATCCATGGCACAACCCCCAAATGTCTGGTATGTTAACACATAACTTTACATTCATGACTAGAACATCACTGTTCAATTTGGACCACAGATTGTAT
Organism: Craterocephalus amniculus; assembly: GCA_036024015.1. NCBI lineage: Eukaryota > Metazoa > Chordata > Actinopteri > Atheriniformes > Atherinidae > Craterocephalus > Craterocephalus amniculus. Next base: position 8,452 of record JAVQJG010276773.1, read on the forward strand.
GTAATAGGTGGATGAAGCTACCGTGACCTCACCTGCAGCATTTTACCCATGTGATAAAAAGAGCAGGCAGGATGGATGGTTGGATGAGCTTACTAATTATTAACTGTTAAGTGGCATTTTGGGAAAAGCTTTGTGTGACCAAATTGCTCAATGGTTTTAATCCCAAAAGCAAACAGTCTGAGGAAAACTTCCTGGGAAAACCAAGAAAATGAAATAGCTGACTTACAGGTCTAAAACAAGGTAAACAGACCACAGATGGAAGGAGAAAGTGTGCTTCAGCTGAATAAAAAAAAGACTTATACAACGATGAAACAAAACTTCATCTTATATGTCTGACTTGTCATGATTGCAGATACCTCATCATAATTTTAAAGTCTGCCCAGACACTGTTGTGTACTCTCAAACGGCACGGTTTTAGTAGACAAATTACCGAAATGGTTCCCTGTTAAGTTTGCTTGTTTGTACATTACAGACACATGGGGTCAGAGAAAGGAGTATCCACATGTCTCCTAGTCCCTGTACAGTAGTTAAAACAAAGATAATGAATTCATCCATAACCAGATGAGTCGCCCTCTGCTGCCCATTAGAAATATTGCAGGTTAAATGTAATTTCAAATGGGCTTCAATGCCCAGGTGCAGAAGCTCCATTCACCTTTTACATACAATCTGTGACTTAAATTGCTGCTGCAACTAACAACAGCTTCAAACACCATTACAAAGACTTTTGGTGACATCTGCGAGACCAATAATTTTGCTGAATCAGGTCTGACCACAGTGAATGTTACTTTACTCACAAACTACCAGGTTATAACTAGGGTTGCATCCATACCGATACTAGTATCGGTATGAGTACTGATACTACTCTAAAGTACTCATACTTGGTAAAGTCGATTGATACCAGAAACCGAAAAGTATTACTTGCAATGTTTATTTTCACTTGAAATTTTAGTTACGCCTTTTCTTTTTGTTTAGATCTTTTTTTTTTTTTTTTTCATCATCGTTTGTTGTAAAAAGCAGAGAAGAAGATCAAACCTGTCTTTTCCTATTCATTACATTTTTTTAGTGTGGTAGAAGTATTACAAGTACTCAGATTCAAGTATCGGTATCGTATCAGTTTGGAAAAAAGTGGTATTATTGCATCCCTATCTATAACTGCATCCAGACATATTTACAGTGATTTGGGCATTAAATTTTGACTCACACAGCTTTGCTGACTCAAATGTGAGGGAAATGATGAATTATTCAAACATGACGGACATATTATTGGTAATTGACTTTTATGCTAAACTCTGAGATACTAGAAACTTGGGGCTCAACTGGACTGGGGTTTGGTGACTCAACCTCAACAATCTAACTATATATTCATGCTTTTTGAGTTTTGAATGTTTCCCACATTATAGAGTCAGCCAGGAGCAAACAGCAGCCATTCCAGCACTATTCAAAAAAGTCACAACAGGCTAACAGCGCACAAGTTTAGCTTCACATGACATGTTGAAGAGTCCACAGTTAACATCCTCAGCAGTACAACCACTACTAAAAGCAAAATAGAGACAGTTCAGTCACTGTACGTAATACATTTACATGATGCAGCAGTTCAATGATAGTCACCATTTCCATAAGGAATCAATAAAGTGCCAAAACTTGACTTTCACAGTTGCTACAGGCGATACTTTCTGTTTATTACATCGGAGGAGTAGCTGAGGAGTCGCTGCTGTCAGTGTCATCAGATAAATGGATGAAACTGACATTTAGAGGCTGCAAAATCTGAATACTATTGATTAGACACTCTTACTGCTATAAGCAGGACTCTGGTGTAGCTGCAAGTCTTATCTGTAATGCACAGCAGTTATAAGAAATTCTACATTACAAAGTTGAAGTTCTGAATGTTTCTAAACCTATTGTTTTATTTTTTTTAATTAAATCATTATAATGGGAGTGGAGGGTGGAGGTGTGCATAGGGATATTTCTCATTTCCTAACTGTGAAATTATCAATATTAGCAAGTAGGATCGTTGGAAAAACTGAGATTGTTTTGCTAATTTCCTTGTTTTGTTACCACCTACAGCCCTTGACTGGAGCTGGATGTTAATGCCATTTTGTCTGGGATTGTTACTGGAGCTTACACTGGTGATAATGGTGGTTGCTTTATAAAAGATTGGGTGTCTATAATAAACTAGCAGTCTATAATACTGTGTTTAGTGAGAGCATTGTGTTCATATGTTTAACCCTGTTCTAGAACAATACAGTTTGCTTAGACTGGTTCATCCCTGGCTGGTCATCCTCCTAAATATTTACTTTTTGCTGTGGAAACTGTTTCTCTCCCAGATCAGATCTTTTGGCAAATGAATTTTGACCCAAAATGACAAGAAAACTGTAAAAGCTTACATTCAAATGCTAAAGGTCAAAAAGTATGCATCACGCTATGATTCGTCCCTTATATTTAAACTGCTGCGTGCCACCACAGAATAAAGAGCTAAGAGCCAAAGGCACACTAAACAAAGGTGTCCTGATGTGATGGTGATGCCATGTCGCTTCAAGTAGGGCTTTTAGATGCAGTTCCACACTTTGTGACTAGTCATCACCGAGATGACGTCAATGACTCCTCCAGCTAGGCCCCTCCTGCTCTCACTTCTGCTAAACTAAAGACATATCATCTAAAGACATTTCTTCCCCCTCTGTCTTCTCTGGCATCAGTTCCTGCTTTCTTCAAACTCCCCTCATCATCAAATAATCAGAGGTGTGTGTCCTGCTCCTCTTCATCCTCCTCAGTTGCTGCTTGATTTACAAACACCTGAAAAACAAAGTTAAGTGGATAAAGAGTTGCTCCTAAGACAAACAGTTTCTGACCATCGTGAGTGCTATCAATCAGTCATCATACGCCTATCAATCATCCAATCACCTGCCAGCGACTGCTGTCCTCCCCGCCTCCTTCTCCCACCCCTGTAAGTCCATTGGTACTCGGTTTCTTCTCTCGCATCTCAGCCTGGCTGTCATTGGTCACATCCAGTGTGGGGTTGTCATGGTAGCCATTCTCCACAGAGTGAAGCTCCTCGGCGCGGTACTGCGATATAAAATGTGCTCATGAATTCCTCAGGAGTATGGAAGCGTGTGTGCATCTTTAACGGCAATTTGCAATTCATTTGGCAAAATGGCATTTAAATATTTAAAATGGCAATTCAATGTTTAGTTTTGTCATGTAATTTGAAAATGTATTTTGCAATTGACAATTTAATATACAAAATGGAAATGTGATATTCAAAATAGTTCTGAACATCATAATGACAAACAGGAATCCAAACTGAATGAACAAAATGTCACATTGCCATTGGCATACTTACACCTTTATTCAATCGGGTATTGATTTGTCAAAATGTATTGATGTATGTATGATACCTTTTAGACAACTGTGACGGATTGACCCCGTCACAAGCTGACTTTTTCTTCACACACACACACGCACACATACTCTCTTACCCACAGGTATACATTTGTACATAGTTTATATTGTGCGTTGTTGTTGTATGTTGTTGTTGTATTATTGTTTATTCCCGGGGAAGTGTGTATTGTTTTTGTTTTGTGAGGTGTAATTGTTGTTATGGTGGCACAGAGCACAGCTGACTCAAAACCCCCGAAGTCCTGATGAAGGGGGGCAGTGCTTAACTTTTAATGAATGGGAGGAAGTGTGCATAGTAGGCTGGAGCAAGGGCAATTACAGTGGTCTGTGTTTTGGTAGATATTTCTGGCCATGGTGAGAAAAACTGTTTTAACATATGTAGATCAGAAAGAACACTTTAAAAAAAATCTGGAAATAAATTAGAAACAGGTCAAGGAGTAAAATAATAATATAAGAAAAATAATAATAGCAATAAAATAACAAATACCCAGTCTACATGCATTCATGTGTGACATTAATCATTAATCTTCGATTACAGTGTTTTTATGATTGTGAGACGGCAATATTGTAATCACGGTTAAAATTTGATTAATTGTGCAGCCCTAGTAAGAAGTGAACCAGCATCATGGTGAAAAAACTCAGGGTTTACCTTGACGTTACTTTCATAAGAGACAATCCAGCTGTCAGTGTGTGTGAAGAGCATCAGTTTGATTTTTGGAAAACCCCTTATTTCCTTCACCAAGGCAAGGCAGAGGTTATACGGTACACTTGCCGGTGTTGGTTTTTCCGTGTGTCTGTCTGAGTGGCAACGTCTCATATCTTCCTTGCATAACAACAGACATCCTGTTGTCTTTGACCACCACTTGTTCACTGGAAGATCGTCAACTTAGAAACATTGTTGGTGTGTTTGAGTGCAGGGAATGTATTTTTGTGTTGCAGGTAACGTTTCTAGAACGCGCCGCTAGCTGGCGGTAAAGATTGTAGTATCTCTGTCAAGCGGCAACCTCCCGCTTGGAAACGTGATGCCCATGCGGAAGTGCAAAATATTGCAGTACCCTCTTCATCCGCTAGGGGCTGGCTCCAAAACAGAGCCAGGTCCCATTGGCTTTAATGTTAAAAACGCCAACCTTACAGCAGAATTAAACATGTTTACAGCCTTGTACAAAAAAACATTTTAAGTTTAAAATGTCAGGTTTACCTTCATGACAACTGTGGGGGGAGTCAAAAAAATTCTAGCGCCTTCATTTAGAACTAATTCAACCCTAAGTTCCTCATTAATTGTAGGTGTGTCCTTTTGATTGACCGGTGCCAGATATCCGGGAAAACGAGGCCTAGCCTAGCAC
>JAVQJG010276781.1:0-12655 GCA_036024015.1 Craterocephalus amniculus
CCCCCCCCCCCCACCACACGCGCGCCCCACACATCCAGCGAATATAACGTTATTGATTAATTGCTTAACGTAATCTTGTTGGTTAAAATCCATTAAGCCGTTCAGCAGCAGCGGCGGCCGCGCGGCGGAGCCGCGCCGCGCGCAAAAACGCGCTTTTGGTGCGTAAATAATAATAATTAAAAAAAGCTCCGCAGCTGCGAATCCGGGCTACCCGGATCCCCGGTGCGCACACCGGAGGCTCCGCCGTCTCCGCGAGCCCGGTAACTCACGAGTTCTTCACGGTTAACGCGCTCCGCGGCTGCTCCGGATCCGGTTCTCCCTGACCGCCGCTGCGGAGATATACACCCCCCCCCCCCTCCCAGAGGCGATTAAACTTTTACCAAATCAGATCCAAAGTCCAAACCGGACCTGGTTTCCCGTTAAAACGAGCGGCGGGCGGAGTGGTAAGACCACAAAGCGGGGAAAACCAGCAACGACACATCACACCTCCAGAGCCCGGCCGCGCGCACGTGCACATGCCCGCGCGCACTAACACACACACACACACAAACAGAGAAGTGGGTTGCATTACAGAAAAAGAAGAAAGTTTCCCTGAGATAGCATCGCGCCCCGCAAACATGCAACAGAATTACAGAAGCGCGAGCGGAAGCTGCTCGCGCGAGTCGGAGAGGCGCTCAGGTGAACGGAGCCGCGGCAGAGACCGAGCTCCGCGGCTCTGTAAACAAACCGGACGGCGCGAGGCAGGCTGGTGCCTGAAAAACACGCGAAGATGTGAGCGGAGAGGCGCGGAAAAGACGCGGAGGCTGACAGCGTGAATTCCGCACCGTCCTTCATTCAAACGGGACGGAGCCGCTCACTCCACCGCTCCGGTGCCGCGAGCGCGCGGGATAAAAAAAGACTTTCTTCCAACTCCGCGGGGTTTTTATCTTCTAACTAATTCATTAATGAGCATTAATCAACCCGAGAAAAAGAAGGAGATGAGAAATAAAAAAAATCAGCGTCAGTTCCTCAACAAGAAACGCGAATAACGAGCTCAAAAAGCGGATAAACGCGCGCGGCGGAGCGGCGGAGGCTCTCGGCTCCGGCAGTTTTGGCTGCACGCGCGGGCTCCGGTGCGCAGAACCGTGCCGCTTTGTATAAACAAAGAACCCGCGCAGATTGTTTCTCTCCGGACAATAAGACACGACGCTGGAAACGCAGCCGCTTTCCATGATGCGGAGCCGCGACCCCCCCACTTTATCCTCCACCTCATTTCCATCAGAGCGCGCCGGGAAACGAACCGGGACGCCGGGTTTCAAGTCGCGGGATCAGACTCCGAGAGAGTGCGAAGCCCGGGAGAAAATGTTGTTTTAAAAAAAAGAGAGAAAATATCTGGGTTACAGGCTGGAAAAGCTTAAATCAGCTGAGGGGCTTAGCGCGCGGGGAGAAGGGGAAGGTGTGCGGAGGCTTACCTTGGCAGAGATGTCCGAGCCGGAGTCAACTTGTGTGTCTGCCATTGTTTTAGGTGAATAAAATAAAGGACGGCTGAAATGAAAGGCTGAATAAAGTAAATCCCTTTTGCTCGGCTCGCGGATCAATCGGTATTATATTGTGCCAGTGGCCGATGCTGCTGACGGCCGAGCCTTTAATATAGTCTTGTGGGCGGGGCCCGCAGGAGGACGGAGGCCGCTGATTGGCTGGGAGCAAACAGAGGTGTTCTCTTTGCGCGTCAGAGGAACAATGGATAGAATTTCTAAACCCAGAGACCACGCCCCCTCCTGTTCTGCCGCTGCAACTGCCCATTCTCCACTAATACAATAATCCGACGCGATAAAGCCCACGAAACACGCCGCGCGCGGAACTGCGACGCTCGAGCGACGCCGCAAAAGGCAAAAAAATTTGAGTTTACATCGAATTGCGCATTAAATATGTCGAATGGACGGTGTTTGGTTTGACGTAGTGTCAGTTTGATTGATTGATGGCCGTCTGGTCGAGTCAGGAGGCGAACACGGAGCGTTTTCCCGCCCACCGCCGCGGCCAGGGAATACACGCGACGCGTTTAAAAGGCACATGCGTAAAATGTCACCAAAACGGGCTGTTTTTGAGGATGGGGTCGGTTTGAAACGCCACTGGTGGAGATTGAGGCTCCATATGAGCACTATCAATCAAAAGAGAGGTGAAGATAACATAAATATGGAGCAGCGCCGCCATAGCTCATCGCAGCCCTTCATCGTCCGCTGCTCGCCCCTCCCCTTCACACGTCCATGTTTGAAACTCCCTCTCTTCTCTCTATGTGCGCACTTTTTTTATTTATTTACTTTTTAAAAAATGTAACAGCCCATATCTACCCGCGAAGGTAGAGGCACAAATAAAAGAGATAAAAGAAAAGAGTGTTAGGAAGCAAAGTGGCGGTGTTTCTGTGTTTTGGAGCGTGCGGGTGCAGTTTCAGTGCCCGTGGCCTCATTTCCTCAAGTCTCCATTGTTGGAGCCCACGGAGGGAAAAAGCCCCGTCGTGGAGGAGGGAGGGAGGGAGGGAGGGAGAGAAAAAAAAAAAGCAGTGCGACATAACAGACATGCGATGAATCAAGTGCAATAAAAATGATCATGTGCTCATGAGCGGACACGCATTCTTATGAACAACGAGGGCAAACGCGTTGCTTTCTTACCGAGTTTTGAACTCATGGCTTTTACAAGCTGAACATGAGAAGGACAAAGCGGCCAAAAAGCGGCCGCCATTGCTGAGTCGAGGTGGGGGATGGGAGCGGAGTGCGCTCCCGTAACGCGCAGCCCACATTCACATTCTACTCCAATGACGCACTCCGCCGCAGATTGGCCGCCTAACTGGAATAAACACGACTTTGGCGCACGGCGGGCAATGATTGGCTGTCACGCACGTCTGTCAGTTCAAACCGGGGCTTGGCGGGGTCGCGGTGAACCGCGGCTCTGGATCGGTGGATCCGGACTGCGAACAGCGCGAGTGTAGAGTTTCACTTCAGCCTGTGGCCGTGTTATTTTGCCCCGTTTGATGCGAGGCTGAAGAGCTTCTACTTTTACCGCCATGATCTCCGTGGGTCGCATTCATCGCGTTAAACAGTCCCAGAAAGAAAAAAAAAAAACAAAACACGCAGCTTTGCGCCTCTCATGATGAAGTTGTTGGAATAAAATATTCATCAGACGGAGCAGATGGATGAGTGATCCTTCAGCAGAACCAAACTCTGTCCCAGCCTCATCCCTCTGACCGTGTTTTGAATCTGTGGACCGTTCACGCTGGAAAATGAAAAGTTTCACACATGAGCTGACTGACAGGTTCACCTGGAAGGTGTCCACCTTTATACATGAGTTCAGCACAATCATGCTGACCAACAGGACAAATACTTGTATCACTTGTTGAAAATATAAATAAAAATAAAAAAGGATGTACATGAATCATGAAACAGAAGGCTCTGATTAAAATGCAGAACATAAAAAATAGATTTAACTTAGCTGTGAAAGTGAAGAATTATTTGGACACGATCTTGGCCTTTACACGGATGACAAAAGAAATGTTAATGTTGACATTAGTGTTAAGCCAAAACATAGATATATGAGTAATTCTTTCTCATTAGTTGACCCACAGGATTGGGATATTTTACGAAAATATTTGGTGATTAACCAAAACTTGAAGCTTAAAGTGTAAATAACCCCTAAATCAATTTTTTTTTTGCTGATAAATTGTTTAAACGGGTGTCTAGTTGTCTTAACTACATGTCCCAGTCATTATTTTGACATTTTAGTGCATATTTGCTAAAATCTAAATTTTAAGCCAAAAACTGTCTGTGTGGCTCCCTCCTCAGGTTAAACAGTGTACTGCATTTGAATTTCGCAGCCAATTTTCCTATTGGCTCTGAGGTTCGCATGATTCTGTTTCGTAGGCAGCTCTGCCGCTGCTAGCAGGCTGCTAGGTATGAAAACGGCTCCGCCCTAAGATAAAAGGGTCAGTGTTGAAAACTTATATTTTCCTGAACCTAACCAAGTAGTTTTTGTTCATGAATTTAAGGAAAAATGAAGTTTAATCCAAAACACAAAGGATTATTAAAAGACTGTTTTGAAACTTAACTTATATTTTCCTGAACTTAACTAGTTTTGTTTGGTTTTGTTCTTGAAGTAACCAGGTAGTTAATAGACCTAACCAGAATGGAAAGTTTAGATTAAACTAAACAAGGGAATTTATAAGAATCTGTGTTGATCACCGACTGTTATATTTTCCTGAATCTAACCAAGTAGTTTTGGTTCCTGAACCAGGTAGTTTGGTTAATAAACCTTACCAAAGCGGGATGTTTAAACTAAACAAATTAATTCATAAGAATCTTTGTTGACAACCGACTGTTATATTTTCCTGAACCTAACCAAGGAGTTCGGTCATAAACCTAACCAAAATGTGAAGTTTAGAGTAAATACAAGGAAGATAAAAGAGTCTAAAAGCCGACTGTTTAATTTTCCTGTTCTATTTTCCAGTTAATAAACCTAACCAAGTAGTTTTGGTTCATGAACTCAAGCAAATGGTAAAGTTTGAAGTGAGTATCTCTCGGGCACCGGGTCCAGGGAGTGCCGTAAAGGTGTCTGTCTGCATAAAGTGGTTGGACATGATTTCACACTGATATAAAACCAACCAGGGTTACCGTTAGATTACCAAGAATCATCCAACATGACTGTGTGTCTGGAACCAGAACTCTGCTTCACATCCATGAACCTGATGGAGCTTTTCTTCCTGGTTCAGATGGAGGTCTTCCTGTTCCTGGTCCATACGGAGGTCTTCCTACAGTGAAGCGGATTAAACAGGACAAGTCTGTAAATGTGTTGTATAAATAAAGTTAAATTAAAGTTAAGTCAAAGCTGAATTGAACGATGAACTTGTTCAGTTACTGAGTGAAGTAAGTCAAATAAAGCAGATGAACAGGAAGAGGGAAGTGAAAGCAGGTGGTCGGTTGATCAGATCAAGTCCTACATATTTTCCATGGTCCTCCCGTCCAGCGGTCATAGCAACGTGTCCCTCCAGCCAGGTGGCACAGCTGCAGCATCAACCCCTGCAGGATTACGGAGGCCTTCCCAGTGCATTAAAAAGCAAACCTGCAGGTGCAAACTGGTCCAGAGGCCTGTAGACGAAGCATCAGTATGATCAGCTGGGAGCGAACTAAACACCAGTTGGCTCTGTGCGTATAAATGTTGAATATTTGGGATCCTGTAACCCAGTCAGCCTTATTCAGAGCTGAATACATGGCAGACATATTAAAACAGGGACGAGGTATTTATTTAAAATGTTCAACGTTTCGACCCTTAACCCCAGAAATGTTGTGTTTCTCACATTTAAATAAATCAGACATAGTAACCGAGCAAACATTTCGCTCGCTAACATCCCTACGTGAACCTGATTACTGCAGAGCGTGTATTCATCTACAGTGAGGATGTTGTTTCAGGTGTTTACAAAACAAATAGAAAGAACTGGGAGAAAAAAAATTCAATAAAGATAATAGATACAGACAATAGATTCACATAAATATCACAATTTTTTGTTTCGGGTTTTTAAATTTTCAAATTGAATTGAATTTTTTTTCAAAACAATAATCTCGTAGTTTGTTTATTTTGCGATTTTTAAATTAAATTTGTTTGTCTTAAAAATAATTTTACAAAATTGACAATGTTCTAATCTTTTTAAACATCTTTTAAAATTCTGTCGATTCTTTTGAATAAAAAAATGTTTTTTGTTTAGATTTTTCTCTTTTCGGGCATCAGTGCAGAAGAATGATGGTTTGGCTACTGTGTTGTATTTCCCTCATATATGTTTTCAAAGAAATGAATAAAACAATTTAGCAAACAGTTATTTTGTAAAAAATATAGTTAGTTTTTTTAAGAATTATTTTTACTTCAGCAAAATCGACATATCAAAGAATTGCAAGAATCGCAATTTAAATCGAGTCGGCACCCAAAAAATCATAAAAGAAGTGGATCGGGAGGAAATTGTATGTCCGAGCCCCACAAATAAAGATTAAAGATTTGTGGAAAATCCACAATGTCTGTTTGAACTGGTCCCAGTAAGAGGTTAGATGGTGCAGAAGAAATGAAGATGGCACACTGCATAGAGGAAACTGTTTCAGACTTGCCTAAAATTATCCAGGATTAACCAGAAGCAACTGCAGCCTCCGGTACATCACATCATATAACATCGTCTCTGCAAAGACCAGCTCCAGTAAAACCAGAGGTTTGAACTTTTAACTGGGAACTTGTGTTGGATAAACACAGACTCGACACTTTCATCCTTGTTTCATGTGAAACTTTACTTTCGCTTTCACCGACAGGTTCAGTTACTGCCTGGTGATGGATGGGAAACTTTGCAGTTTGAATAAAAATCATCACAGTGATTACGTTCCTTTTTTCCTGCTCTAAACTTATAGAATCAAAAGTTTTATTTTGCTCCAAAACACAAAAATCTGCTGGAAATCGTGACTTTAAACAGTTAGTTTGAGTGAAACTGAGCTGAAGTCAGACATGAGTCTTGTTTATCTAAAAGTTACGGCCTGAGGGGGAATTTGCTGCTGAGTTCCAGGTTTTTCTCGCCCGTCCTCGGCTGGGCTGAACTGGAAGGAAAAGCAGAGACAGATAAGGCCGAAGCGGCGTCTCAAGAAGGTTTTCTGGTGACGGCATCGGTCGTCCAGCATGCAGCCGACGTGTCTGAACCCGTCCTTCAACGCTGAGGCCGAGACGCTTCCAGCAGCTCGAGTTCAGTCACAGGAAGGTCTGTGAAACTCCTGAAGGTTTATCTGCTGCTCCAGGCTGCAGCAGAGCTTCGTTTCAGACTCAGATTCTGCTTAAACTGAGTTTATTCTGCAGATTATTTCTTCTCTATAACTCAGTTACAGGTTTCAGCTCGTTTCCAGAATGGAAACAAACTCAGTGAAGAGTCTGTAGACACGAGGAAACCAGTTAAGGCCCATTTATTCTGGGAGCAAAAGAGGGATACGGTTTCGTCTCCCACGGTGTCACAATACAAAAACCGCAACAGTTATCCCCTGAAACACACAACGACCACGTTTCCATGAGAGTTTTAACTCTTTGATTCTGAATTAAAGTTAATTCTGTTTAAACAGGTGAAAAATGAGCATGAGTGACGCGATGTAAAGTGACGCATGCGAAAGCTGTGATATTGATTTGACCACCAGAGGTGCTCATGCACCACTTTAGTTAATGTGGCCACACGTACCGGATTTATGTGCACATCGGCAGCATTTACCGCATCTAACAGCGGCAAGACTTTTCCCTTTAGTTTCTACAGTAAAAGTTAAATTATCAGTCCTTCTTCCTCGTTTCCAAAGTCTGTTTTCAACTCGCCGTTAGTGGAAAAAAGCCAAAAATACAATGAACCGGCAGCTTGTAACTTTCAGAGTACACTGCTGTATACTCCCCCTAGTGGTGGCCTCCAGTACCGTCGTGGTTTACAGGAGCCCTATGCTGCAACACAACCATTCAATGCACTGCATTGCAATTATCTACAATTCAACACAAATAACCGCATCACATCATGAAAATCCTCACGCAACACAAAAAATTAGCCTAAATTAGCCACAACACAATGACCCCTAAAGCAACGCAGCTAGCAGCAACACCACGGAGTTACCTGCAGCACAACACAAAATCCTGCAATGCAGCTAAATTATGATGAACTCGGAATTTCTGACTTCTTGGTAGGAATGTCAGATGAAATGGAATCGCAGCTGAAACTTCCAAGTTTCATCTGGGGTCAGATTTCCATTATGTTGGTAACGTTCTACTGGGAAAAAATGAAATGTTTAAGGTCTACTCAGAGTAAAATACGATGTTTATGTTTAACTGGGAGTGAAATATGGCTTCATGAGATTTGGAAATCATTTTATTTCCTTTTCAAGCATTTATGCTTGTTGTGGACTGAGACAGTATAACGTGAGATACATCTGACAGAAAACATCCATCCCTCCGGTTCAGATCTTAGCAGATTAATGCGTCTGATATTTTGTGGAAATGGAGAAATTTAATTCAGTTATTTATGTTTGATCCTGCTTCTAAAAGTTCTGCATACTCGGGGAAAGATGTGATTATTTCTGATGCTTTCTGCTGTTCTAGTTATTCTAGACAACTTGGGGTTAATAAGTTGGTGAAAACTAAAACTTTGCACTGTGCAACTGTGCACGGTGAATGTGGCATATCCTGCTGATACCTGGAAGGACTCACCGTCTCATGGAGCAGTGGATCAGACGACTTTTTTCACATATATAAACAACATTTATCGAATGAATTTGAGATTTTTTTTTATCATGGCTGTGAAAATAAAGCCATTAATGCAGAGATCAGATTCATTTTTTAGCATAAATCCACATGAATCGTCCTTATTTATGAGGAAGACCATTTTCAGGCCTTCATCCTGCAGGCGGGGGCACGCCTGGCTCAGATGAATGTGTCAGTAGCAGGCCTCTGCAGAGCTGATGTGCACGGGGGAATCCGGCCATGTGATGGAGAAGGGAGGAGAAGGGGAGATCTGGTAGATCTGCAGGGCCGACCTGGACCCGGGCCGGACTACACGCTCTGGGACTGTGGCTGTTAGCTGAAAGCAGGTGGAAAGGCTGACCCGGCTGCAGGTTGCCTGACTCGTCGCTCTGTGCAGACGCAGAGTTCTGCTGTGGTTTCAAACCAGCTGAAACGGCTCCACTCTGCAGCTTATTAACACAGAACAAGAAAAACAGGCAGAATAAAGTTTAATTGCCCCCTAATGGTGAGAAATGAGCCCAACGGGACAGAGAGCCTCAGCTGTGTGGAAGTGTGTCAGCCAGAGAGACGCAGAAGTGTTGAACCCACGATATCTGGCACAAGAGGAAGTGTGCCGAGCTCGTCTGACTTCCTCCGGCAGCAGCTCTGCGTGAAGCAGAGGAGGAGCGGCCATCTTTGTTCTGCAGCACCTGTTTGTTCGGCCCGCAGACCCGGACCTGGTTCAGCCATCGGCACCAAAAGGCAGCGCATGGCGGGAGGTCTGCACGCAGGGTTCACAATCCCGACTACAATTCTCTGATGTAGTTCACAGTTACACAATAATAACTATTTATTCAGTTATGCTTATTTTATTTTAAATAATCATTATCTGCTTTGATCATGTTCACAGGGCCTCTGTGTAAAAGGCCCTCCTGATAATATTCTTTTTAAATATATTTTTTTATTTAGTTTTTCTTTTTTTTTACAATTTTCAAATTTTATGTAGTTTTTTTTAAAATATTTTTTTCATGTTTTTTAAATTTTAAACAATTTTTAAAAAAAGTTTTAAACCTTTGTTTCACCCCCAAAAATGTAATTTTGGTTTAGTGTTTATTTTTAAGGCCGGCTGATGTCTCTGCAGCTTCTTTGTAGATTTGATAATAAATAGTTTTATTTATTATATAAATGTCCTTTTTAATCCACATGGTTTATCCTGTATTTTTACTGTAAACATTTTCCCGTTGATTGTTGTGAATTTTGTGATGTTAACTGCGTTTTTAAACCTGTTTTGTGAAGCACTTTGAGTTGCAGCCGAGCCTGTTAAATATCAATAAAAACTTCTTTAAATCCTGTTTAAATCGTCAGTAAATGAGCGTTTGGTGGATTATTTTGGTTGGAACGCTGCTTCTTGCTAATAAATCTTTTACTGTAGGAAGATCTCTTTATTAAGCGTAAGCTGGGGCAAATGGGAGGAATGAGCAGCAGGGTGTGGGGGTGGGGCGTGTGGTTCTCCAGGAGAGGATCACTGAGGCACAGCACCAGCACCATCGGCCGGCTTGCCACTGGTTTCACTGGGCTAACAGGGGTCGGATCAGAAGCACGAGCCCTTTCTGCAGCAGCTGCATCGTGGGTCGGCGTGGGGAGACGACCCGGAGAACGCTGCTGAACCAATGGGATGACAGCATCCTGCAACCAGAATCCGACATCTTCTCCTGACATGTAAGCGGTGAAGGACTGAGTCCCGTCTCACCTCCACCTTTAGAACCGAGGGGTAGTGGCCGAGCTAAATACCCCCTTAAATGAAGATTTTTCAGGAGCTTTCTTCAAACTAAGCTGTACGAAAAATCCCAAAAAAGCCCAAAGAAATACACGAATGCAGTATTTTCTCTAATAACCCTTTCATGCATAGCGTCCACTACAGTGGACACCTATTTGACAGCTGTTTTCTAGTATATTCATGGGTGGAGATGGAAAATTTGTAATTTTGCCCCTTCAGGGGACATCAGTGAGTCATGCAATACACTGTTACTTACTCTAGAATGAATATTTATATATCGTCACCTTCTTAAAATAATGGCCTACGTCATTTTTTCACAAAAATTATTTTTTTTGCCTAAATCATCTTCTTGTGATGCTGGCCACCTCTAGTAATATTACCTAAATCCTCAAGTGAACAGATTGTGTGTTTTTACCCTTGGTTATGTCAAGAGTGTGACTTAGGCAATTTAAATTTTTCTGTGTTTTGTGTTTTATGAAAAAACTAAAAAAATGATGTAGGTCTTTATTTTAAGAAGGTGACGATATGTAAATTCATACATTGTAATAAACAAACTTTCTTTCGTGATAAACAGGAAGATAAAAATGATGCAGCCATATTTTTATAGAGTATCCATACAATAGAAATAAGAAAAGCTTATCAAATTAATAATTTTGAAAATACTATCAAAATACATAAAAAAGTAAAACATGAACAAGAAATAAAAAAGCATCACTGTATGCGTCTCTGAAAGTAAAATGCTGTATGCAAAAAACATGCGGCACTGTTTCTTAATAATTCACGCATGAAAGGGTTAAAAAGGTTTTAAAATGCACAACAAACCATTGTGTTGTTTTGTTTCACGCTGTTTACATGAAAAAATAGCTAACGACCATCGTGATAGTGCTACGTTGAGCGCTATGTTGCTACAGAAATATCGTCTATAAAAGCTTCAGCAACCTGCTGCTGCTCTGCAGGACACGGAGGCTTTATGGGGACTAAAGGCCGGTTTATGTTGGACTCGACCGGAGTAATACCACCTTAAACCACGATGGCAGCGTTGAGCAGAAATAAACCAGAGAAGAAAAAGAAGAACGAAAGAATGAAATGAAGAAAACTGTAGAAGAAGAATAAGATTGTGATTGTGGTTAGAAACAACTTCATAAAAACATTTATAACAGACATCTCCATTAATGTCCGTCAGCATTAATCAGCTAAAATCAGATGTCCCGGATATCTGGCACCTGTCAATCAAAATGACACGCCCCTAACTATGAGTAATTTTAGGATGAAACAACATGTAAATGAATGAATTAGAAAGTTTCCCTCCTCCCTCCACAGGTGTCATGAAGGTAAAGCTGAGCTTTTAAAGCTAAAATGGTTTTTGTACCAGGCTGTAAACATGTTTAAATCTGCTGGAAAGTTGCTCTTTTTACCATGAGAGTCTCTGGGGATTGGCTCAGCCAGCCCCTAGTGGAGGAGGGGGGAACTGCTGCCCCTAGTGGAGGAGAGGGGAACCGCTGCCCCTAGTGGAGGAGGGGGGAACTGCTGCCCCTAGTGGAGGAGAGGGGAACCGCTGCTCCTAGTGGAGGGGGGGGGGAACTGTGCAGAGCGGTACATCTGTTCCCAGTAGCAGGAGGGCCGAGGCTAAAGGCGGCGCTGCTAAACAGGTTGCCATCCCGACTCCACGCTGATGTTTGCTGAAGGAGCAGATCTGTGGTAGGAACATAAGCCAGGCTCTATCAGCTGATCAATGGCTGCAGGGCCTTTGTCAGGACACACAGAGACACACACAGCTGTGATGGAAGGCCTCTGTTCCCACATGCACTGTGCTGTGGCTCCGCCCAAAGGGCCCACCGGCCGGGTACGACACCAT
Source organism: Craterocephalus amniculus (assembly GCA_036024015.1). Lineage (NCBI taxonomy): Eukaryota > Metazoa > Chordata > Actinopteri > Atheriniformes > Atherinidae > Craterocephalus > Craterocephalus amniculus. The sequence goes on from JAVQJG010276781.1 coordinate 11,862, forward strand.
GTCCACCACCTTTACCCCACACGCCACCATTTATCCTCGCCCAGCTCAGAGCAAACTGCAACACACATTAGATATCCACGTAGGCATTACACTGCTTTTTGTGTTTAATATTTACTACATCTTACTACCCGTTTGCGTTAATTGTGCCATGTTTACCATGTACTACCACCCGTTTGTGTTTATTCCGACATATTTACTACATATTATAACTGTTTGTGTTTATTCTGCCGTATTTACTCACAGTGAGGAAGACTAACGGGAAATCTCTGGTTACCTTTCCCTAAAATGCCCATTTATAGACAAAGAGACGATAAAAGCTGCAGCTCGGGTGAACAGCCCTGTGAGGAAAGGAATCCCATGGAACATGGAGCCCAGCGCTGTGTGAGGGAGAAAGGCGAGTAAAATCCTGAAGACGATCAGAGTAAAGAAGGAAGCAGATTATGTCTGGGTTTCCCTCCGTGGGACAGAGTTTTACGGGACGTGGGAAGGATGATGGAGAGGTTCCTGCAGACACCTTCAGCCTTTTCATCAGAGCCTCCTTTCCTCCAGGTAGCCTCCTTTCCTCCAGGAAGCCTCCTTTCCTCCAGGTAGCCTCCTTTCCTCCAGGTAGCCTCCTTTCCTCCAGGTAGCCTCCTTTCCTTTCCTCCAGGTAGCCTCCTTTCCCCCAGGAAGCCTCCTTTCCTCCAGGAAGCCTCCTTTCCTCCAGGAAGCCTCCGTTCCTCCAGGAAGCCTCCTTTCCTGGAGTAAGCGTCCTTTACATTACTCCAGGAAGCCTCCGTTCCTCCAGGGCGCAG
>JAVQJG010276785.1:0-19666 GCA_036024015.1 Craterocephalus amniculus
GACTCGAACCGGCGGCCTTCTGAGACCGCAGTGCTAACCACTACACCACCGTGCAGCCCCCTGCTTAAACACATCTGCACCAAATGAAATGGATGTAATAGCCAATCAACTTCTGCAAAATGACTCATTCATTTGAATCAGGTGTGTTGGAGCAGGGATACATGGAAAACCTGCTGGATTGCTGCCTCGTAGGACCGGAGTGAGTATCTCTGTTTACCCAATGATGTCACAGACCGGTTATAAGGTCATGTGTTTAAAGGATTTGCAAAAAATTTGCTGTTGTATTAAACCAATTTAGAGGATAATCTTTGTCCAACAATCTGTAAAAGCTTTTCATCTGCAAATCAATAAAAATTATTTCTAAGGCACGTTTCACAAAAAAAATCACAGTGCTCTATATAAAATGGCTTCAGCTATGAGAAGCTACTTGCAGTCTTTTTAATAAGCTGTTGAATCTGTTGACTGACTGTAAGCATGACCCATTTTTCAGTGGAAAGGATTATATACAGTATTCTTACAAAATGTCATTTAACACACAGTGTTTAACAACAGTGGTTGTTAGACTGTTTTGTTTAAGATTTGGTAGAAAATAACATGGAAAAGGTGTTAAAAGGCCACAAAAAAGGGTAAAAGATTCAAAGTAATGTTGATAAAAATGAAAAAAATAAAATCCAATGGATTAAAAAAAACAAAACTGGGTTTGATGTTTTAACCAAACTGTAGAGACAAGGTTTGGGAGGAACGGGTCATGGTGACGCTCCAAAATGCTTAGACCATTTGTCAACTGCTGCACGAGAGAGAAAATGGCCGTTTAATTGAAAGTGTCTTGTGTCTAAGCTGATGTCTTTTACAAACAACTAAGCAAGAGTGGTGATTCTGCCCCACCCGTCACTTTAACTATAGGCTAATATATAGAATAAATGATTCTCTAGATGGTGCAGATTGCAAACTTTCAGACCGAATTAGCTGGACTCTATCTCTCTGAAGCAAGCATGGAAGCCCTTTCACACACTCATCTTTCTCTTTGCATCTAATTATTGCAGCTAAATTACTAGTTGTCCATAACTTGGAGTGGAAAATTAAGGCTTTTCTACTCCGAAGTTGCTGAATATTCAAAGAGCCTTAAATTTAAAAGTGGGAATTGCACACAGTGCTAATGTAGAGATTCTTCATCTGTTGTTCACTCAAGATATGAGGGGAAATAAGCATTTTGAATTAATTAAATTAACACTTTAAAGTTAACGATTATTTCTAAATTAACCCACATGTAAAGCAGTTCTGTTAAACTAAAAATATATTACACTCTGTAGATTCAGCCGCATCCTTGGTCTTGGATTAAAAATGTAACTCTTTACTTGGTGAGACATCTCCCAGCAAAATGTCCTGGTACGTGTTCACTTACTCGGGCAGCTGAAGCTGCACAGTCAGGGAATAACAAATCAATAATTACCTGTGAGATGAGACCATGTCTGATAGTTGTGTGATTCCTCAGGCAGCACCAAACTTTCCCAGATGATGAACCGATGTATAGCTAAATGCACTGTCTAGACACAACGCTGCATGTGTGTACTTTCAGGAAAGTGCAAAGAATGTTGTCTGAGGAAAGCTTTGTTTGTGACCTGCTCCATATTCAGAGCAAGCAGGGCTTGGCAATTTTCTGAGGCTGCACAGCTGGGAATTGGTCAGAATGTCATAAAGCCACGCACACTGGCGGTATAGTCCTTTGTGTAAAGAAAAAAATAAGTTCAGTTCTCCCCGGGTTAATAACACACTAACACATGGATGTTTGTTTTATTTACCTTGGGAAAAGATGGCAGGAGGTTAGGTAGAAGGCAAGAGGAGGCAGGATGCTCCTCAGTGTTCTGCTGCCAAAACATCGGCACATACTGTATTAGATAAACAGCACTGCATCACTGCATCACTCCCAGCAGTGTCTTTCAACTTGCTTCTCCTCCTTAACTGGAGTTATGGTTCAGGAACATGAAAGTTCTCAAGATCTTGGGCTCATGAATTACATGTGGGGTCTGCAGAAAAAGATCCAAAACATGGAGCTCTCCCTCATAAAACATGCAGCTTACACATCTTACAGGATTTATGCACATAGTTTTCATGTTATTTTCATGTGCTAAAAACATGTTTACTTTTCTTGGATTTCCCAACAGATTCCCAGTCAATGAGGGTAAAAGTGCTTGAGGAGTTTCTACTGATACTGTGGAAGTGTTTACATTATCTTTACAAAGTTAGGAAGGAAAATGGTTAATATTTCACCAGTTCTGCTGTTTATGCTTATTGTGAACAGTTCTATTATTGGTGCATCTCTAGAAAGCAGTTACGTTCTCAACCCCTCCACCATATAGAATAGAGCCGGTGTTCGACGGCAACGCTGCAAGAAGCAGCACCAAACCTGTCGATTGTTTGTGCATGTTTTGTTTCTTTGTTTTTTAATGTTAGGAAAAGAGAAAAAAAAACTTGTTTTAAGGAAAAATATATTTTAAAAATTGAACTTGCATAGAAACAATGAAATACATTGAAAGGCATTGGCCCTCCAACATTTAAAATACATAATTTTTTTGTTCCTGAGGGATGCTTTTTGTCAGTGTCATTTGCAGTGATTGTTATGAAGTTATTTACTGTACATCGCTGTTGTAAAGTTTTCCCTGAAATGACACAGACAGCCTTATAACATTTGCAGAAAGCTTGTTTTGGTAGACAAATCTAATCTGATTACTTGAAAATGACATGAAAAAGCTGTTTTAAAAAAAATTATCTAATTTTACCAGTAGTTTCTATGAGGCCAGGTAGTGCATACTGTAGATGATGGAGAGAGATCATCCTAAAAACGATGTTAACGGCACTGCTGCACACTTATTGCTAGAAAAGAATAAGTACACAGCAGGCTCACTGTTACACAGCGACACTTAATAAATGGCTTCAGTATTGATCGATTACCCTTTCACAAAAAATACAGTCTTCAGGGACTCAAATGCCGTTTCTTAACAACAGCTGCTTTCACACTTTCACACTGATGTGCAGCCACACGTGTTCAGAGCATAGTGTGTCATTTAACTATTGTTCAGTGTGTTAATTAATTTACTGTAACCTCATGGGGTATTCATTTTGCAGCCACATGTCCCAACAACTCTTTTCTTGGCCTCGAATGCAGATTTACTGCCAGTTTCAGATGGTTTCAAAAAAGAGGAGTCCAGTATTGTGGCTGTATTTCACACAACAACTTGGTATCCCAGTCTGATATCAACTCATATACTGGAACTTAAACCCTCTGAGGTTTCCTTTTCTTTGATATTGTTTGTTTTTAGTTTATATTGTTTCGAGCTCACATGTTCAAAGTATTGTCTGCATATATTACTCACTGGATTATATGCATAACAAGGACAAACTGTTCTCCATTTGAACTGAGCACAACATTAGAAAAGTGTATTAGTCCACATAATGAGCTTCAGTTCGTATTAATTAGTCTGAGTTCAGCTGTGAGTCTTTTATTTGTGTTGCTCAAGTTCTGCTCGTTTGAATCTTGCTGCAGCTTCAGGCTGTGAGAAAATAATGTGACTTACAGTATAAACAAAAAACACAAGCAAAGAGTTTAGTTTAGTTTTTTATTTTTAAAAGATGAAACACACTGAGTATGACGTTGGTGTTCACTCTTTGACTGCACAGCGTTGCCTTCACTCTGACTTTCACACGGCTCTCTTCTGTCCAGTTAGCTGAGTGTTTGATCGATGGCAGCAGGGGAGGGTGAACTTTCCAGAGTTTAATTGGAGAGGAGAAAGTTAAATGAAAGAAAATCACTGTCGAGGTAAAGACGAATGAGTGTGTGGTCATCTGGAAGTTGACCCGATACATACCCGAACAGTATATTGATTTTACAAGAGAAGAAACTCACGCTTCTGAATTCTCACCTCTGACCTGTAAAAATGTACAGACCGAGCAAGTCTGTTTGTTTGTTTTAAATATTAATACCAGAAAAGCTGGAAAGCAGAAAGCACTCGGTGAGAAAATGAATAATGTAAACGGTGGGGCAAATTGAAAGTTACGGGAGCCACCGGAATCTCCTACTGTGCTGCACATAGTTTTGTGTTCTTGAGATGAATACTAAAAAGATGTTTATAAGAGCGCTAAAAACCTACAAGCTGATGATGCTGCAGCAAATCAACTGTAATAATCTTTTCAGTAAACATGCTGATAATGATGTATTATGTGGGGACAGTGTTGCAGCTCAGGGCTTAAGCAGTCGACTTCCTTGTTTACAGACAAAAGAAAAAGTGTCACAATGTGCACAACTAGTTTGTATGCAGAGGCAGAACATTTCATTATGCATCCACTGACTAAGACCTCATTTACTGCCTGCATTAAGAGGTGATTTACATCACTTAACACCAGTGCAGCATCACATCTGCAGTCTGAATACTGATCAGTCTCATAATTTTGGGAATTCCTCTGTTAACTGCAGCAGCCTGGTGCTGTATTCTGAGAATGTCTTAAATCCCCAAAACAACTCCATGTGCTCATGCAGACAGTGATGGCTGTTAATTAAAGGATTATGCTTCCTCTAGTGGCAATGAGAGCTGTTTGCATAACAGGGTTGTTAAGTTTCTAGTTTTTACTTGATCAAAAAATGCAATACCAAATACAGCGTAACCACTATCTATTATCTATCGGTCTATAGTCTCCTTAATTTTATCGACAGGCCTTCCGAGAGCAGGAGTCACACTTTTTTGCTTTAATTAAACTTGAATATCTCTGCTAAGGAGTCAGATATCAGGAGTGCATTGTGAAATTCAGTCCTTTTTATCATTGCTTTCCCTTGATTTCAACATTGACATTGTTGAAGCTTCTCTGACTGGTTCGCATCCAGTGCAGAGAGAATCACATACCTGAAATTGCTTGGCTGGCTTAATGCAGCAGTTTTTACGTTTGAACTGTTCTTGAATCAATAGGAGATCAAGACATCGTGACAGCTGTTACTCCGCATCTTACAGGCTAAAAATAGTGAAGTGTAACATTCATGGCTCATTTGGACATGCAAGCAATAAAAAATTTTCTGAGAATGTTTTTAATCCAAGCAAACTGGTAGGTATGGATGTGTTCAGAGAGCCAGCGCATCTTTCCATCTGCAGACATTGTTGCAGCTTCCTCCAGTTTCCACACAGCTTTCTTCCACTGTGTGTTGTTACAGTACATTCAGGACCCTACATCTACTTGTTGATCTCTTTAAGTGAATCCGTCCACAATAAAAAATGTAATTGGACACATTCTGCTTGGATAAAGGATATATGAGGCTGATTAGTGCTGAGGGAGGCACTGGGATCAGACCATGATCAACCTAAAACAGAAGACTTTTCTTGGAGTAAATAGGCCATAAAAGCAGCGTGTTGCTGGCCCCTGCTAAAATCAAACATTTCTGTTAAAAGATTGTTTAAAAAGTGTAAGAATTTCTCGAGCTCCTCATGACAACTTGGTTTCATTAATTTTGTGTGAACAGAAAAAATGCCAATAAAACCTGCACCCCCTCAGTCGAACCTTAGTGTTGGAGCAGTTTGTGTAACTACTGTGCGCACAGCCTGAGAGGTGTGAATCTCATGTGAGCTGCCCACAATGTGTTAAAACAATGCGTTTAAATGCAAGTTTTTGGATCTAATAGCCTTGAAATCTTTTTTCCAGTCAGTTTTGGGTGAATGTAAGAATGCCTGGAGAGGATAATCATCTCTATTACAGCAGCAACTCATCCAGGCTACATCACTGTAAAAAGGATGGCTTAATTTGTTATTGGGATCCTTGGCAATCATCACTTCATCCCTGAACTGCCTCTTCCATTATCAGACAGATCTTTATGGAAAACCCGAATGGATTTTTGTGTGTCTAATAAAACTAATATTTCCGTTTCAGTTTGCATTTCTTGTGTTGTTTTGGGGACAACTCTCTAACAAGGCAGACAATACTGACAGAAGAATGAAGCTTATCCAGCTTTCAAATGGTTAATCAACTCTGGTTTTATTTGTTTAAAATAAATGAAAGAAATGACCTTCATCTTCACTTGTTTCTTTCAACTCCCTCATGGCCAGATTTTCAGACCACTTCCGCCCCACAAACCTTATTTTAATAATACAAATTGTTAGATTAGCAAAAATGTTAAAGCGCTTAATTTGCAGCCAGGATAACATTGGCGTGTTTTTGTGTTTGCTGCTGTTGCATCCATGGGTTTCTGAATGTTTCCTGTTCAATGCCTAACATAAGTGGATGTCATTTACTAAGGATTGCAGCAATTTATTTCTGATTGGGCTAACATCTACCTGGTAGAGAGCAAGAAGGTTTCCAATGATCAATTATTAATGTCATCAGGTAGTGTTTTCAGAACGTATTGACTGCCAGACGTTGTGTTCTTTACTTGCTAAAGGAAATTTAAGATAACTTGAAAAGGAATATTCATAGCTCTTCCCTGTGAAATTGTTTGGCCAAAAAAAGAAGTAAAGCCAAACAGATAAGATACTGCAGATGATGTGAAGATAACCGATTATTCATGTACTGTTTGTACACCTGCAGAGACCCTTCTGCTGAGGACAGTGGGGGAATACATGGTGACTTAAAAGTTCCCAAGCGTGCATGTTCACAAGCTACCTTTTTTATGAAGAGGAGCAAAATTAACAGACCAGAAATTGAGGGATGGAGCAACTCCCAGCTGTCATTTCTGACTGTTTTGTAAGTTCTAGTTTTCCTTATTCCTGTAATGACAACACATGTTTAAATTATCCAAAACCCCCTCATGCACATGTGCTCTGCAGGTCCTGAAAAAAGAAAACCTGAAGGTGGCTTAGCTAAAGTTTTAGTTAAACAGGCAGATAAATTGTTTTTTTTTTCTCCTTACCAGCTGATATGAGGTGGAAGATTCTTCTGATGAGTCTCCTCTGATATCAGAAGGTGGAGGAGAGGTAGCAGGTCGACCTGCAGAGGGAATGACAAGACGGCGTTAAAGAATCGGACTGATTGATGACCTGACGGGATTTATGATTACAGGATTAATGAGGTGAGTTTGCTGGTCAGAGAAAATGGAAGTTGCAAAATCAGCAGGAGTTAAAAGGTCAAACTTATTGAAGTAAGGTAGAAGTTTTATCTCAATACGTTAACTGAAAGGATCATTTTGCTAAATGAGTCTTTTTGTTTTTGTCCCAACTCTAGTTTGCATGAGTTCTGGTAGGCAGTAATACAGTTTTATCTGGATTGTGGCTTCATGACTGCAATCTAGACCTCCAGTCACATGCATGTTGTCTCTTTATGTGTCTTTGGACCAATGTTCAAGAATGCAACAGATTAAGTTTTCTAAATATGATAAATCAGGGTCAAACATGACTGATCCTGGTTTCCATCCTTAATAAGCAAACCATATTTTGTCAGGATCCATCAACCATCATTATTCCTCATTCCTTTTATCTAATTTTAGTGAAATTAATTATAGATAGTTGTTTAAACTCAGCAGTCCAGTTTTTAATTAAATGTAACCAAAACCACTAAGTAATTATAAATTAATAAATCTCTTGGATCTGTGCTATACGTTACAGCCAAGGCAGAGTATTCAACGCAAATCCATCGAGCTTTCAACACCAATCGCATCATCAGAGGACAAGTTTTGTATTGTTCCATACAGTGCTGACAGTTCAGTACGCACTAGTATTAAATAATACAGTATCAAATACTGTTGTACCCATTTTATTTGATACCTGCAGATTTGCCTTTTACATTTTTGTGCAACTTTCCAACTTCTTATGAAATCCGGTTGACCTGCAACAGCTGAGTGGATTTAGTTTTCATGACAGCATTGACAACACTCGATCACATGCAGAGATAAATTACAGCTATAATGAAACCTGCCCATTTCCATGTACATATATAGGGTACATGCATGAGCTGGAGATTAAGCCTCTTTAGGTGCAAAACTAACGGCTCTGTGTGGGAGCATTTTAGGGCTTCTTTCTCTGCAGGAAAGTAAAGTTTTCACCTGGTTTGACAAATAGATGCAACTTTGGAGCAAGAGCAGAGCCTTCAGTGCAAGTTTTTTTATATCTGGTTATTATGAGATCATTAATTTGAAAAACTTGGTTGTGGTGTTTTGTACAGGAGCATCAACACAGGAAAAGGATGCTGGTTGCCTTCAGATGGAAAAAATATCTTTAGCCAGATAAACCAAATTTTAACAAGTTTGTACTTTTTTCCAGAGAAAAACTTTTCTGATGGCTGTTTCTGCAAAGAGCTGAGGGTGAAGATGAGGTTAAATCAGATATCCATGTTCACCTTGTGTAGGTGCCCCCTCAACAGTGTGTGTGCACTGAAGAGTTATTGTCTGCTTGTTCTCAGGGGGGTTCATCGTGATCAATAAGGATCTGGCCTCTTGGTTTTACCCTTTCTGATGGCTTTCAGCCAGAGCAGCAGCACAGAGCCAAACTGCAGTTTATTTTGCTCATTTATCTTTTGCAGCATCTTGTAGCACTTCACACACAAGCCAGCCTGTTCGGATAGATAGGTTTGCGTGTGTGAGTGTATATCTACACTAAGGACAGCATTTATTCATACTTGGCTCCAAGATACATTACTCATAAGTCATTGTCACTTTTTCTTTATTTTCATAAATGATTCAGGTGGCTGATAAACTAATAAACTACCACAGTCTGGGAGAGCAGCATCACAAAGCAGCGCTTCTTTAATACTGCATGTCTTTTCCCCCCACAACTTCAATTTGAAAGACACACTGAGGAGATTGATTAGCTGATAAAGAAACATTTGTTTCTCCGTCTGCCTCTGATGTTTAAAAGGACCGGTTGTGGATCACTAAATGCAATTTAGTTTGTTTTATAAAGATTTAAAACTTGTTTGTGTCCTCAAAGAGTGGTGTAAGGGACGGAGACCAGCAGGATGCCAACAAACAAGGCTGCGTATGTTTGAAGGAGATCCAGCTGAGGCCAGGTCACTGAGAAGAAGGGTTTTGCAGGTGATGTATGATTTGACTGGTGCCAATGGAGATTTATGAGAGTTGGAGGGATATGTTGCCATTTAATGATGCATGTTAGAGTCTGAGTTCTGTATAGCTACAAGAGCCTGTTCAGGGCTTAAATCCCCATTCCAGTAGTGTGGTTGGTGATGATGGCATGGATGAGGTCTCAGAGTTGAGATGTTTCTTAGGTTGAAAAATGCTGCTTGCAGCTTTGGTGACAGAAAAGGAGGTTAGCCTGGAATGAAAGTGAAGAATCTAGTACAATAAACACCCATGTTGAATTTACAGATGAGGAGGTGGGGCATCCATCCCTGAGTAAGACTCCAGGCACCTGGAGCAGGGCTTTATGGCCACAAGGTAGACCTCCAGTAAGTTGAAGGTTTAACAGCCTTGGGGAGTAATACTCACAAACACTTTGCTTGCATTTACACGACTCACCAGATGCTATAAATATTCAGTCAGAATGAACCTAAGACGTATCATAACCATCACAGTGAACTTATATTGACTTTTGAATAAACATGGAGCTGCTGTAATGTACATTAAATGCTATATAAAGAAACTTGTCTTGCTCAATGTTTAGATACTACAGATGTTAAATATCTAAGTCATTAATTGTGAAGCACTTTGTGTTGCATGTAATGTATGAAAACTGCTATATAAATCAGGTTTGATTTGATTTAATTGACCATTAAATGTTCCGGTTCAGAGACAACTTCTATTTAAACGGTTCTCTCCTTCATGGTTGTTGAGAACATTCAATGTTGTGGTTCACCCAACACAGAAAGTGTGATAAGGTAATGCAATACTGATGTTGCTATTAACTATTAACATATAATTTGAACCTCAATTTTTGTGAATGCCTCCCTTTCATCTGGTATATTAGGAACTTCAGTGGAGACCATGTCCTAAGCTACTTTTTGCCCCTAATTAAATAGCATTTAATTTAGAACGATTTCTGTATTCTAATGGTTTGAAGACAATGCATTTGCATTGTATGTAGATATGTCTGTTGCATATCTACATTTGCATGAGGATACACAGATGTCTGCCTGCAAGGGAGACTTTAATAGAAAGTGACAAAGTTGCAGAGGTGCTATGAAAGTAACTGTATCACCAAACAAATATTTCTTATGTGATTTAACGTGAGACCAAGTTCAACTACTGTAAGTCCTTTGAGTGTTACTTAGTGTTTGAGCCTCATTTGTATTGAGAAATTTCTATTTTCCTTTTTGTATAGACCCTTTCACACAGTCTGAATGTAGCAGTGTTTAGAGTGTTGGGGAAAAAAATCTGTAGAAAAACAAAAAGGAGCAAGTCTCCTGAAGGAGTTTGCTCTGAATTTTAAAAAAAAGAAATGAACAAAACGTCCATACAAGAACAGAGGAAACGGTATTAGATCTCATAAATCTCACATTTGCAATGAGGAAACCTTCATATGTAGATTAATGAAAAGCACTGTTTATTTCCCACTGCATTGGGGACACAAATTATAACAGAAGTAAAAGCATCTAAATAAACAAATAAATAAAAACTGAGCCATGTAGTGCACATCTGTGCAACAGTTTAGAAAGGTTGCCCAGACTTTGAGCAGTCACATTTCATAGTACACGTATGTAGGGACACAATCTCTCAAATGGCCGGAGTTGTTTCATTATTTATAATAATCACTAAGTGACATTCAGACTTGCCCTTAAAGCAGCAGTGAGATCAGTTTCACTGTCAGCCATTATACCCCAACATGACCGCTGCCTGGGAGCAGCAGCACACACACCTCACCCACCCCACTTCTTTCCCCTCTGTTTGTCTGCATGAGGGTCTGCATGTGTGTGCGCCGCTCTGGTCTCTAGAGCGGTGACATTCAGAAACACTCAGAGGCGAACCCAACCGTGCCATGCCAAGCTAACACCCTGACATTGTCCTGACATTTCCCTCCTGCTGGCCTCGACGCGCCTGCCCGCTTAGCCTCAGTGTGTGTGTGTGTGTGTGTGTGTGTGTGTGTGTGTGTGTGTGTGTGTGTGTGTGTGTGTGTTTTATAAGTAACTGGCAGCTGCCCAGAAAAAGGACTCAGCAGTGCACTAATGGCTTTGGATTCATTGCTGTGGGCAGCTCGGTCCCACAGAAAGTTGTGAAATGACCACAGCCTCCTTAAGCGTAGTTACATGGTGGAAACAAGGACTGTGTAAAAGTTACCAGTCTGCACCCACAAGACAGAAACAAGTTTCTATTGACTTGGTTACCAGACTGAATCCTCCCCGGCATCAGTGGTAACATATCCACCATGTCAGCATGACTACAACTACAAAAGTTAATATTCTGATGGGATAAATAGCCTACAATATATTCCAAAACTGACTATTTTACCTGAACCTAACCAGAACTACTCATACTGCTTGTACTGTAAATCAAATATGGATCAGAAGCGTTTTTTTTCCTTTAAGGATGGTGAGTGGATGAAATTGCAAGAATGAGCAGAATTAATTAGGATTGACAGGATTTGTGTTTCAAAGTTGCGATGTTACAAATTCCTGGAGGGACTGGTTAACACACAAGCATCGATGTGTTTAGGTGAGGGCAGACTTAAGTAGTCATGTGTTTATCAAGCAGCCTAACTTAGACATTTAAAAAACTTGAGTCAAATATTGAGTCTAAAGTTTTATATTTTAGGAAAAGATTAAATATCATCTGGTCCTTAATTTGAAATAAAGAATCAACCTTAGATGAACAGAAATGACAACTAAACTAAAATGCAGAAACAGTGTTTGAAATATAGAAAAATGAATGTTAATCACAGTCAGCTTCTGATCAAATGCTCCTGATTTGCGATTATAATCGGTTAAACTTCCTCCAGTACAAACCAGAGTTGTGTGCTTTCATCCATGAACTGGAAGCTTATGAAATGCAGCTTCAGCTGGAAACAGCTTGAAGTGACCAATTCAAGCAAGTGGAACTGAAGCTGTAGGAGAGGCAGGAAATTAAGTGATTATAACACTGAAATTCACACTGAACAGCTGCATGCTTCCCAGGGATGTCTTTCCAGGCACATTGGATGCACTTCTTTAAAAACATTACATAAAGATGATGCCCCTATTCTTTATACAAAGCTCTAATGGGCACTGGAGTTTTCTAACCACACGAGAACAGTCATTAATGAGTAAAGCATTGATTCATGGGAAGAGTTGGGTTGTAAATCAGAGGTTTGGCCTGGTTAGCCCTTTTTATATGAATTGCTTTAAAGCTGTGCTGCTGATGCTTAATGTCTGCTCTCTTGTTTATCTTATGACCAAAATGTGGCAAGAAGTTTTTTCTACTTATTTCTGCAGCTTGAAGCACTTTCAGGTCTCTTCCAGCTGTTAAAGTTTGGGGAATAAATCATCCTTAGGCAGAAGATGAACAAAAATCTCTGCTACAGTGAGGATGTGTAGGTGTGGTTTGATCTGTAATTTGTCTGAAAGTCACAAACTAACCTGTTCAGATTATTCAGGATTGCTTCTCAAAGAAAGATGCACGCTGGAAAATCTCATCAAAGTACTTTTTAATATTACAAGAAGTTGGTCATGGTTTAATTATTGCAAATTTACATTTTTTATTATGAAATGAATTTAAAATTGCCTTCAAAGGCTCTCCTTACAGACACTTATCCATGATTTAAGCCTCATTTATATTTGCTGAAAGGTGAAGCACATTTACAGCATTAAAAATGATCTTCAAGTCCAGCATTCAGTGTGGCACTCGGACACACTCCAGCTCCTCTAAATCCTCTGCCTGCTAGCAAAGTTAACCTTTTCCAGAGTCAAACAAGTGCAGCAGTGTTGGGGATTTACTTCGAGCGCTGAGTTGGGTGTGCAGTCATGGCCGACTGAGATACCGAGCTTCTACTCCACTCCGGAACTTGCCTCAGTGGTCCAGCACTCTGCAGACCATGGAAACTTTGCCGAGCTGTGCGTGCCGGGGGGAGATGATGTGGTAGATGGAGGAAGAGGCTTAGACACACTGGACTGACAGGCGAGGCTGGAGTCCTGAGAAGCTCTGAGTTTAGTGTCATGGACGAGGCACATCCAGGAGTGGTTTACTGAGAGATGTCTGGTTTTGAGTTCAGATTACAGCAGGATGTTAATTTAGCTTGTGTCACCTAAACAAAGCTTTATGTATTGGAACGGAGATTGAATAAGTTTTTTATAAGAACTGGTGGAGTTTTAGATTTTAGAAACTCACAGCAGTCACTCAGTGATACACAGTATTCCACTGGGTCTTCGGGGCCACCCCATTCTCCGCTCATAGGGTTTGATATTGAGTTGGCCCACCCTATGCTGCTGTAATGGCTTCTGAGAAAGCTTTCCACAAGGTTTGGTAGTGTTTATGGGAATGTTTGGCCATTAGTCCAGAGGCAGTGAGGTGAGGCACTGATGTTGGAGCATAAGGCCTGGTTCACAGTCTCTGCTGTAATTCATCCCAAAGGTGTTGTATATCAGGTTGAGGCCTGTGCAGGCCAGTCAAGTCCTCCACATCAAACTCGCTTATCCGAGTCTTCATGGAGCTTGTTCAGATTACCTGAATGCAATGATCTGAGGGATGTCACCGTAAAATAAAGAGTGAGTGATGTGAGGACGAGTAAAGTGTCTTCATAAATGTGAATGTGTTTTCCATTTCATTGAAATTAAATATAAGATTCCATCAGGAAAAGGAGCTGCAGGGATGATAGACTGGGGACATAAGGATGATTTTTTATTTCTTTTATCAGCATTGCTTAGAGTGAATTAATATTGATTTTCTTGGTCTGTGTACTTTCAGGCAGTAACATTTTTCCTTTTGGAATGAAAAATTTAAAAAACAGTAAAACCTTTTTCCTCCTTTTTGAAGTGTTTCATTCATCAAGGTCAAGAATTGTATAAGTGGACTCAGTTGGGCTGGATTTAATTACCTCTGCCAAGGAAGTTGTGTTTTAGCTAGTGTTTGTTTTTCTGTCTGTCAGTCAGTGTACTAGATAACTCAAACTTATGGACAGATTTCAATGTGACTTTCAGGATAGCTTGGGAACGATGCAAGGTGCAATCGATTAGATTTTGGTGAAGGTTCAGGAGAGATTACGGATTTTGGATCACTTTCAGATTTTCATTAACATTGCAGTCATCGGGGCTTGGCTGAGGTCTGTGCTCTCCGAGTGCTTTTCTAGTTGAAGATGTTTTGCTTTAATCCATTTTGGGTTTGGGTTTCTTTTTTTTTTTACCTGACTCAAATCGATGGGTAGTAAGGACAAGTAGGCGAACAGTTGATTAACTTTATGTCAAAGCTTCACTAAACTCATTTGATCATTGTGATAAATGCATGTTATATCAGGAATTTTAACATCTGGCCCTCCAGGTATTTAGATATTTCCCTGCTTCAACACACCTGAATTAATAAGTGATTGTTAAAAGTTTGTCAGCAAGAATTTCATTTAAATCAGGTGTGTGGCAGAAAGGGAAACACTGAAAACTGAATACTCCATCGTATAGGACTGGGACCTCAAGGATGGAGTATTTAAGATCTGTGTCTTTGCATGTCTGTTTCTTTTTGTTTACACTGTATGCATTTAAACTAAGTGGTTGGTTTGATACTTTATGGTTGGATACCTGTGGGTGCTCATGCTCTCAAACATGTTGAATTTACCACATTAAATTGGTCTCAACCTCCATGCTTGGACTTTCCTCCAGTGAATACTATTAAACTTGCACGCTTGAGTAGGTTGAAGTTATTCACATCAATGTCGTGTATGCTGCACACGTCAGTAGTTCAGTAGTAGTCATTGAGCATTTCACTGTTTTTATATGGTTATATGGAAAAAACAAATATTGCAACAGTTTTTTTGGCATTTCTATATTTATTGCACCATCCTGTCATTTAATACACTCCTTAGCATCTTCTCAGCTCTTTGCTTGCTGCATGAGATCCATGGCACTTTTCAGGCATAGAGCTCTGCACACCTTTGATCAGGTACGGAATTAGCCTGCTGTGCTGTGAGGCTAATTTGTAAAATTGAGCAGTAAAGCAGTAGCCTTAGCACTTTTATAAGTGGCAGCAAAAGGTTTTGTATAGTTCTGGTGGTTCTGTGTTCTGCCAGGAGGGTTGATGGTCTCCAAAAGATGAAGATCACTCATCTCGGCCACAGAGATGTGGATGATATGCCCTTTTGTTGTCCTGCAGACTTTCCTTTTCTATATATAAACTTTGTGTGTTGACAATGAATTTGGCTTCCAGTACTGCAGTTCAGGCCTTTTTCTGCCAAAGCCAACTTTATTTTCACGCTTCAAAGGATCCGTTGCCGAGTTATCAGAGTAAATTCATTTTATACAGCCAAGTGCTCAAGCTTTAGATGCCTGCTCAGCCAGTCTTCCTGTTGAATCCAACTTCCCTGTCACCGCCATCTTGCCAAACATATCCGGTTTCTGACATGACATGACAAACGACTGTTGGACTGATTGTTTTCTTCAGAGAATTATTTCCCACAGCAGACATGCTGGCATCTTTCTGTCACAAACACTTAAAGCAGCCATGTCATGGTGAGGCAGACATAAACTACCAGAGTGAAAAGGTTTGTAGTGACCATAATATTGATCAAATCTATCATATAGATGAATGGATGGATTGATACTTTATTTATCTCCTCAGATAAATTCACATTTCCAGCAGCTTGACCAGAAGTTAAAGAGATTTACAAATATAGGAACAAGATAAAATAAGTTCTATGGCAACACATGTGCAATAATGTATTCTGATAATATAGTGTGGCTGTGTGGCAAGTCTGTTGTTTTTATTTTATTTAGCATTGAAAGATAGGGGGGGCTCAGCCTTCAGAAGATCTAATAGGAAATAATGCCTTTATCTAAATAGGCATTACCACATCCATGCTTTCGGTTGTGATTAAGTCATGTAACCAGTTAAAGCCACAGACTTCTTTTAATCTCTCTATTATTTAAAATTATTCTTTAATACTTTTCAAATCGTGCGTGTGGCTCGGGTTACCATGACAATATTGCTCTTGCTGAAATAGTCTAAGCAATAACATAAATATAGAACATCATTTCAAGGTCACATCAAGACTGCACCAGGAATTACTACATTATCATTCAGTATAATGGAGGCCTTGAGAAAAATCAAAGTTAATATTCTTAAGGCCCAATTGCTGCACTTTAGATTGTTTCCAAAAAATATGATTTTCAATACAGAATATGGTAGTGAAAACTAATAAGGCAATACTTAAAGTACTTAATTCAAATTTATTAAAGAAAAATTCAGTTTACACTGACAGTGTAACCTTTTTCCATGGCTATATGGAAATGACACAGAAAATATATTCTTTTAGAAAGTTCACAGTTTGAAAGAAAATATCTCCATATTCTAATGTCAGACATGGCTACAATAGTGAGTTACTTGGAAGCATCAAAGAATGCCTTCTTTTTTGATAGTGGTGAATCTGTCAATCACTTTGTTGTGACTTTGCTGCTTCTCTGAATCATTTTCAATGGAAATGATAAGAGTTTGAAATTTTTTCTGTCACGTTGTCTTAGAGCCATGAGCGTAGTCAACATTTTTGTTCTGCCTTATTCCTACTCAAAACTCTGTAAGTGGTCTGCATCCCTAATTATTTAGCTAAGCTAAATCTGCAGATTCTTCCTACCTCCGCAGCAGAAGATGATCTGGGCTCCACACTCTCCCTGCCCCTCCATCTCTGTATGACAACAGATGTGCCCATGATTGTCAATTGAATCATCATTTTTTAATAAAGCTAGCCTTTTTGCTTCAGAGCTAGCACAAACTATGGCATAACACTGCATCATGCTAACAGTTCAACGGGGAAAATAATAGTTTTACCATCACTAATTTTATCAATATAATATGGCAGTTTTCATCAGTAAATTAGCTGGACTTAGTTGAATAATACAAACAGCAGGGGTGATTACTTACTTTCTTCTTTTTAAAATTAAAAAAAAAAAAAGTCTCCTATATCCATAGCCCTCACGTAAACATAGAGGTGAAAATGAAACTTAAGGCAAGACGAAGCTTTATGATGCGTTCAAGCAAGCTTGGAAAAAAGAATGTCAGTGTCATACGACATGGTAACTGCATGGCTGTAAGCCAATAAAGAAAAGAACATTCCTACTGTATTTTAGAGGGGCTTAAGAGTAATTTAGGGGGGCTCAAGCCCACCTAAAATGGGCCTAACGACATCCATGATTTTATCGCCTCCGGTGTGAGGTATTGAAGGAATGAATATCAGCTTTAATAGGTGCTTTAATGCTTTCATGTCCTATGATTGAGACAGTTTTACCTGTTTTGGTCTTATTTACATTTCTGGTCTGTTGTCTGAATTGCTAAAGATTGAAAAAAGTTTATGTACTGAAGACCCTGATAAGCCCCAAAAATAAGTCGGATGAACACTCACAAATCAGCAAAACATTTGATCAATAACTGGAGGATTTTCCATGTTAAACAATTATAAAATTTTTGTTTTTTCCATTTCCAACCACATAGATGAGCTTGTCTTACCTTTAAGCCATGATTGTCAGAAGCTCCATCGGGCTCACGGTTGTTAATTAGGACATTAATTAGGTGGAAATCCTCTTACATGTTGAGTATTTACATAAGTGTTTGGAAATGTCAGACCAATCAGTGCTAAAAAAAAAAAAAGCTGTTAAATTGTGTAGCGTAGATATGGATGATACTAATGCAAAGCCATGTCCATATTGATGTCATGAGCCGAGTAAGCAAAGGCGGGTTTGTATCTGCATGTCAAGATTAGAACTGCTTGCTTAAACTGATCTGTGTTTAAGCTGCTGACACTTTTTTTTATTATCTTTGGATTAGAAATGGATGTAATTAATCAAGCTGCAGAGTGTTTGTAAAGGCTGGCAGGGTAACATGGTCCTGACAACTATTTCAAGTGGCAAGGGGGTTCTTTCCAAAGTGAATTTTAGCTTCTTAATAACTTGGCAAGAAGGGATCAATGAGAGGATTTCTGTCTTTGTTCACCAGCTAATCAGTTACTTTGACTCGGAGGCAGGCGGTATGTTTATCACTGGAAACAGCTGTGTGCTGCGACTGACGCCAAACCAAAGAATGAAAGTTGAGACAGTAAGTTCAAAACAGTAATGTTAAGATGATAAATCTGAATGAAGATTGGCTATTACCTCTTGGCGTAAACAGTGTTATGCTTCCAATCCAGGTCAGTATCTTATACTTGCTCAAAATTTTCACCCCTGATGTGTTATGATTACTGCAAAAGACACAATGAAGGTAATACAGCTGTAGATAAAGCATTTACATCCTTTACATCTGTAAAAGTAAAAAAAAAAACATCTCATTGGAATTAACAAGTCATTAATGTTTATAAGTAAATGTTTTTCTTTATTGATGATGCAGCAGAGTAAAAGCAGAAGTTAGTTCTGCTCACAGGAAAATGTGTTAGATTGTCTGCTTATCCAATATGCTGGAATCGCACCACTTAAATAAAACTGAAAACATGACAACTATTATAAGTATATCTGCGCCCGCAACATAATCTAATTCGTGCAAGGTAATAGCAGAACTACAGGAAGCTACCATTCCTCTTATGTCTCCCAAAGCCAGGTCTGATCCTGCTGTGAGAGATGTCATTTTGTTCCACCAGAGGTAAGAGCTGGTAATTTAGCAACCAATGCATGCAGATCAGAGAGGGAGTAGGGTGTGTATGTGGGTGCCTGTCCCACACGGGAGCGAAGGAGGGGGAGCATTCCACCGGAGGGCAATAGTTGATTATAAGTAGGTCCAGAAGGTCCCGAGTATGGACCGGATGGACCTGAGGATAGATATGAGGGACCTGCCACTGCAGGTAGTCTCTGCATGCTTCAACCATCTTACAACCTCCCAATCCTTTGACTTCTCTGGATCAAGCTGTCCTGCCTTTATAGCAAGCATGCATTTTAGCCATAACTCATCCCATTTAGCTCCTTTCCTCCAGTTTCTTGACAGCCTGCTCTGTTTCTGGAGTCTATCCAAAAAAGTATTCGGTTGCAATGCGCCCTTTTCAGGGCTGCGCTCTTGTGAGCCAGACATCAAATTATTATACAGTTGGCCCCCTGTATGCGAATGGATCGTGTCCCCGGGCTTGTCTACCTCCACACAAGCTTCTAGGCTCTTCTAAACGAGTCTGGTGTGCTTTCACAAGGTCCGATTTTAATTCTGCACACAGTTTGAGCCAATATAAACCACCCCACCTTTTACCATACACTGGAACAGAGAAAATGTGTCCTAGGTGCTCCTTCACAAGCTTCTACTGGCCACACCTGTTGTAAGACCAGCGGTGAAGGATTGAGGGTCGATCCCACACCAATATGGATGTAATATGTAAACAAAAACTCAATGTTCCAGTATTTATCTCACAAATCCCACCCCAGAGGGACCCTAAACCTCTTTTAAACACTTATGCAACAACAACAGCAGCAGCACACATAAAAACAGCACGTATACAACAACACACACAAGACATTTCTTGAGGCCTCAAACTTCTACCTTTCTAGGACTTGAATCTTCTTTAAAGGGACTATACCCGATTTCACGTCCGGCTAGCTTAGTTAGCGATAGCGGCAATTTTTTTTTAGCTTTTGTGTGACGCTTTTTCTTCGCTAAGGGGTTTAACTTTCATAATTTGAC
>JAVQJG010276855.1:0-70811 GCA_036024015.1 Craterocephalus amniculus
GATCCTATTGTACAGTAAAGAAGCAGCAGAGGTTTCACATCTGAATAAGTTGCTTTTTGTGCTCCGCAAAGCCAGCTGTGAATAGAAGCATTGTGTTTCCGGGTGTTATCTTTGTGTCACGCACAAACCTGCTGGACAAATACACTTCCAAACACACACACACACAAACCATTTGTTACACGTGCAAATGCTGTAATCCCGAGAGTTTTGGGCGGAATTACCCAGACTATGGTCAGTTGCAACACTGCTGCTCTCATTACTGTGCGTATTAGAGCCAGGGGGAATTAAAACACTTTTCATTTCATGGTATTAATGTCAGCTCCCCACAAGATGGTTCTTTTTTTTATAAATACATCACTTTTTAATGCTCCCAGCAGTCCCTTCTCAGCAAGGCCTCATCTTCTCCTGCTGTATCTGACGGCAGAGCCTAAATTCAATTCAACATGCCTTCGCTCACTTTTAAGCCTGCCAGTTAACTGGTCACGGTTACTTAGGAACATCAAACTTAAAAATCGTGGCCTACTTGGGAGTTTAAGTGAGCGTGAATCAAGATAGGGATTCGTCAAAACAAAGTAAACTGAATCCACATTACAATGGGGATGCAGTAATATCTGCTTCCATGCATGCATGCGCATGCACTTATTTTAAATCTCCACCAATTTTATGATAAAAGAAGAAAATACAGGTTTCTTTTTGTTTTGTCAGCTCTTGCCTTGCATGCACAGTTAAACTGTTCAGGGGAAAGCTCGCATGAAAACGATGAATTTTACATTTGGATTCTGTTACTATCAAAAACACAGATGATCGTAATTCGGAGAGATACACCTACATCTGTAAACCAAACCATGTAGATCTGCGAGGCGGGATTGTCAAGCTCCAGATCTGTGGATTAGTAGTAGTAAAACTTTAGAGGATTTAAAGTAAACAGAAACAGTGTGACTGATCATTTTAAAGTTTTTATAGTGGTCACTACAATGGACACCTTATTCTTAAGCTCTCTCGTTCTCTAATAGTTAATGGATGAAAGCTTTTAAAGAAGCTAGAAGTTTGTAAGCTGCGTTAGATTTCTTGTGTCTGTCTGCCCAACCACACTGTTGAGACAGGCAACCAACAAGCCAGTCGTCACTGAGAAAAAAAACAAGAGTTGATTTGTGGAGTGTTAGGGGGAGACTAGTGACTGACCTTCACCTCATTAATACCTTCCATACAGTCAAACACATGATGGCATGATTGCGCTGTGTGGGGATATAAACTCACAACAGGGACTTGAAAACCAGTCTGGATAGAGGCGGAGACGGACGAAGAAAAATCTGTGCTCATGATCTCAGGTTTGGGATTAGAATTTCAATTTTGGCAAGATAAGCTGAATCCAATGGAAGAACTCAAAAAACACTGATGACTTCTATACTGAGTGTGTAGCAGGGTCAAAGAGGGTCTGGGCAGGGATTGAACCCACAACCTCCCAGGAAAAGGCATACATGCTGACCAGTCAGCCAGAGGAATATCCCTGTGGCAAAGCAGCCAGGGAACATGACCAATCAGAGATAAAGGTGTAACACGCTTGTAGGATTACTGTCAGGAAAATCTGAGGATGCCATACATGTTCATGTCCTTTACCAAGCCCTAAGAAAATGTCTAAACACTGGGTGTTAATCGTTTGGTCTTTCCTTCTTCATCTCTTTTTTGAAAGAAACATCTATAAAACGTTCAAAAATCAGTTTGTGTTTCATCATTGTGTGTCGACTGATTCTAGAAAGTAAACAAACTCTTGTACAGTACCAGTAAAAAGTTTGGGAAAGTGTGTCCAAACTTTTGATTGATATTGAGATGTTCTCTGCAGATTTATGTGTATATCAGTGAATTTAGAAAATTCTTTCCTGTAGGTCTCTTCTTGTCTTTGTCACAGTTTTAATGAACACTTCTTAAATATTCTTTGTAAGAAAGAGGTCTTTCTTAAAAAAATGATCAGTTGTGTATAAATAGGCTCGGCTACTCCTGCAGAAACCTTTCAGTTTATTTTAGTTACTGTGATTCTCTCCTCACCTACCTGAAAACAAATGTGTCTAAACTTTGACTGTCCTACAGATTATTCGTATGTAAGTGTGAGTAAAAAGTACACCCTGTGGTTGATCTCTCACTATTTCATTAGACTCATCCAAGCTTCTTTTCTTCAGGATCCAAAAGATACAACTGGATAAAGTCCCTTAATACTGTGAATTAAATCTTTTTGAAATGTGCCAAAATGTGAAAAACCTGAGGTTTAGAAATGATTAATCATATTCGTACTCATCTTTTAATCGCTGTCCAAGTTTTGAGGAAGAATTCTTGCTGATTCTTTGATTGATCTGTTTAAGATTCCTTTTGATTCTTTGTGTAATGAACTCTGAGACAAAGCATCAGAAGATACAGATGGACTTAGGCTGCATCACTCTCTCGCAGAATAAAAATGTGAAGAACAAAAGTGAACAAAGCATATTCATATTTAAGCAAAACATAAGCTACTTACCACTTATAATTTCTCTGGGAACCCCTCTGTGTTGCTGACTAGAGTGTGAATGTGATATGTTGTTCTCATGGTTGGCAGCTTAAAACATGACCTTTACACTCCCACCATAAAGGTTGCATGTCATTGGATCCTTTCTGCTAAGACTGGAAAGATACAGCTTGGCTTTTAATCACCCTGATTGTATGTTTCTGTTTGTGTGTGTGTGCGTGTTGCTAACAACTGACAACAGGACATGAGAAGAGATGGGACATAGGGGATTGAGAGCTGTATTAGATCCAGCAGTGACAGATGTGCTGAAAGGGGTGGGGGGGGTGGGTGGGGGGGGACTGGTGGGGGATGATGATTGTCAGTGTTTGCCTTTGTTTTTATCCATGAATGCGTTTGTTCTTTTCATTGTAAGGCTCATGAGTACATTGAATATCTTTTGGATGTGTTTGTTTCGGATACAAACTGCCTTTTTGCTCATCACTGAATTTGTATGAGCAAATGAGTGCATGTGTGTCTGACACATGAATAAAACATGTGCTGACCTACTGAGAAAATATGGATGGATGAGCTGACACTGCTGGAGCCAGTTAGCAACACAGAGATAAAAATGGACATGGACAGTAAAGGTGCCGGTTTAAGCCATTAGTGAAGTCAAGCAAACAGTAAGACTGTGAAAGAAATACTGTGAAAATTATTTTTCTTTGCCATTCCCTTATTTATAGATTTTCTTGGGTGTTTTACAAGAACATAACATATTTGCTGCTGTTATTACTTTGCCATATAGGTTGATGCTTGCAGAAGAGTATGGAAGTGGGCCATGTGCAGGCAGTGCTGGGTTGTGTTGCTAGGCAGAATATTCAGCTCTGCAACGGTGATTTTGCAAATGAGATTATATCAGGCTGTTCTGATGACCTCAGAGTTCTGATGCTATTTGATTAAAGTCTTTATAGGGAGGTGAAATTTGCTAATAAAATCAGTACCTGCATTCTCACCTACACGTCGCATGGTGACAACAAGCAAAGTATAAAATTAGAATTCCTTAAAAACCTATAAGTCCATAGGTAACAGATACCTCTGAGTCTGCCTGGTAGTAGAATAAAAAAGATTTATGCAAAAGATTTACTGAAACAGAAATTCTGAATATAACTCATTGCAGTTTAGGAAAATCCTCTGATCCCGTCAGATATACTGACAATGGACAGTGATATATTTTAGCTTGCGACACTCCTGTGTAAAATATCCCATTGTTAATCTGGTGTTGCTGAAGTTCAATGTATTTGTATTTCATATCATTTTAATACCCTTCTTTTATGGCTTAATGGATTTTTATTGTAAAGTACTTTGTGATTATCAGTGAAAAGCACCACTGTATGTACTTAAGTGTTAGTAACTTACATTAATTTCACAGCAAGTTCGGCTCAGTTACAGACAATTAGAGGCCAGGACATTTTTAATCAAAGCATCTGGACGTAACTCGTGCAAATGTTGGTGGCAGCGTTGTGCTTGCATCAACAATGACTGAGATATAAAAAACGTGCGAAAAGCCTCAGAAAGCATCCATTAAAGTTAATTGAGCAAAACTAAATTTTGCTGAGCTTTGTTTTTGTTTTGTTTTCAGCAAAGGCAAAGTTTAATGCAGACAAAGTTTTGGAGGAAAACCTCAAACCAGCATGGTGCTGATCATCTTTATAACTTCTTAAATAAGGATGGGACTTGATTTTAAAAAACGAATGTTATTAATTAGAGTTTTTGTTATTCATTCATTTAGATTAATGGTGTTTTATTTGCACATCAGTAGTTGCCTGAAAAAAGCAACATATTTTATTTGAAGTAATTTTAGTGGAGGAAAGAATCAAACAATGGACAGACATTATTATTGCCAACTCTAGTTCTAGTAATGCCTGGAAAAACGGATCACTAATCATGAGTACATTGAAAACAGGAGAAAAAGAAATAAAAGAAATATTCCTGGCTAAAACTGAACAGACCTAAAGTCATTTTAAAGCGACATAGTGTAGGAATTACTGCCATCTAACATTAGAATCATGTATTACATTATATAGTGCAATGTGGTAATTCACTTTTTAAAACACACAGTGTAACAACAGTGGCTGCTACATGTCAAAAAGCCTCGACAACACTGACAAAAGCATGTCATCCAATAGTTCATGGAGTGTTCACTCAGATGAGGTTTGTGATTTCATAAATGCTGCAAATTGTAACACATCATTAATGTAAGTGTGTAAGGTCAAAAGAAAAAGAAAATGAGATGGCAATTGTGGTTTCAGCAGGTTGTCTCCATGCTGTGTGACTTATTGAAAACATCAGTCCAACCTCTGCTATCCAAAAAGTACACATACACTATAAATAGGCTACAGTGAAATCCGGTGCAACGTAGTGGAACTGTATCTTTTCTTGGTTTCAGTCGCTTTCATTTTCATTTCAAACTGCAGTTTTCAGTCAGAATCAGAATCAGAATCAGAATGAGATTTATTGCCAAGTAATTTTCATTACAAGGAATTTGTTGTCAGCGTACAGCTGGGCTAAAAGCAGGTGGGAAGGTTTTATAAGCTGCTTTAATGGGACAAAGAAACGGTGCTGTGTCGAGGCCAGTTCCTCCGCCGAGATCCATTAGGAGGTTTGGGAGGTTTCCCATTTAAACTCAACAGCAGACCGTTAGAGAAAACGGCATCTGTTGTTTGGATCTCCGAGATACTGCGTTACTCTGTGTTGGTGCTATTTTTCCCTCGATGGCGGCTGTACTTTCATCATGGCAGCTCCCTGTCATGTGTATGAGCAAATGTTAAATTCCTTGCTTACAAGAATGTTTCAGATTATTAGAGGTCATAATACAGCATTAATAACACTTATTGGCCCCGTAAACAAGAGAAATTTTTACACACTGTCACTTTACTGTAAGTACTGTAACTAAAAGCTAGTGAAGAGTCAACATGTTACAGTGCTTTTAACTTTTGACCCTTGCTTTGAGTCTTATCCGGATGGGGGCTTCGCCTATGTCAGCATCCGCTTATTGAGAAGAGTAAACGCCAGTTCAGTCTCTTAGAGTCTTCAATAACACCAGAAAAGGTTTTCTAAATTTGTTAACAGTTGATAGAGGGGTCTGAAAACCGAGTCTGAGGGGTCTGAATATTTTTTTAAAGTTTTTAAAAGTTTTTTTTTGTCATTAATTAGTTGTAAATGGTACCCTTGAAGTACCACTATAAAAACCCTAAAATGCCATAATAAAAACGTAGCTTTAATTATAGATTATTCATAAATTGTATAGGAACTTAAACATGATTTGAGGAATTAGTCCAAAAGCTGAAGTTTAACCGGATTTGCACCTTTTTGGATGTCCTCATCTGGCAACCTGTTGGTATAAAACCAGTTTACAAAATATGTTGTTGATACCTAGATTTATTATCTTGTTCATATCTAATTTCCCTCAGCAATTCAAAAGCTTATCTTTGAATGTAGGGGTGTAATCACAATCTCACCAGAGTTAATAAATAGATTGAATGAAGAACATAAATATTACCCTCTGTGTCTTTGATCAGCGTAAATTTCCATCATCAGTGTGACCATGATATGGTTTGGTAGCTTTAATAGCTTTTACTGTTTTCTTTTAATGGGTGTCGCTGCTCTTTAATGTGGGACCTTTCGAACACATTCCTCTGAATCAATTATACTGCAGGTGCCGACTGTTCTTTCTGAAATTGGAAAGTCCTGTTTAACTGGATGTGCACCTGCAAACAGAAACAAGATGCAGCCATTCTGAAGCCTGAGTCGTTTGTATCCTCAGGGCAATTTAAAGCTTTAATTTTACGACAACTGTTTTCCCATTTCAGCTGCTGTAATGACATCTATTTGATTTCATTATTGCAAACATTCCATAATCTTAATAATCTTTCCACAAACAATCAAATCAAAGTGTCTGGTTTGTGTGCCTGCACATCTTTTTCAGTAAAACATCCATTACCTCAGTGTAGTTAGTGTTAAAATAATGGTTGAAGCTGCCACACAGTTCCTTTGCATTGCGTGTATGTGCACACCTTTTCCTGTTTTTGTTTTTTTTCCAGTTAATATCAATATAATTAGCTATATGATTATTTTCATTTGCATGCATCTCCAGTGCAAACTCAGGATTTCTGCATGCCTGCCCTCTCAGAAGGCGTTTGTCTGGTATTAACCTAGAAATAACAGCGCAACAATGGACACGCTTTTTTTTTTTCTTTTTTCCTGTTCAAGGAATTAGACCGCTTTGTTAACTCTGGTTCCTGGTACGTCATGTAGGAAGTTTGCTCAGCGTTAGCTGCCCTAACAGTGACACACAGTACCAACGCTGAGTCTAGATGCGAGTGTTTCTTTTGACAGATTTCACTTTTGCCCTCTTGCAGGTTAACTGCGGACATAAGCTGTGGCTCTAAATGTCCTCACCAATGGCCAAGCATGAGGCCGGGAGCACCAGCCCTGTGGTGCGTCAGATAGACAAGCAGTTTCTGGTCTGCAGCATCTGCTTGGATCACTACCGCAATCCCAAGGTGCTACCCTGTTTGCACACCTTCTGCGAAAGGTAACTAATATTTATTCTCTGTTTCATAAAGAAATGTCCCAAAGCTTTCAGAAAATATCCACACATTTGTTTTTTAAGTAGCCAGTACTCCCTGCTTCTATCCCCTTACTACAGTATATATCCCCTTACTTGTCATATGTGCATCTCATATATTGTAAATCCCTGAACACAATCAAACAGCTTAGAACTCCTCTCCTCTGGGAGAAGTGCATTCCTCAGCAGCAGAGACCGACAACGGCTGTGGTCTGAGAAAAAGGCTCATTGTTGGGACACACAGTTAGGAAGGCTCAATCTACAGTTCCCTGAGAAAGACGACGCCCCCCTCGGACAAAATTACTGGAGCCTTTTCGTGCCCAGTATAAAGCAGAGGAAGCTTTTTTGGAAGACTTACTGTGGGTCAGGGTGGGAGGATGGAGAATGAAATGGGAGCATGCTATGTTTTGAAGCTAGTTTATTATTTCAAAATCCTCACAAATATTTACAGAAGAGTTTTAAAAAAGCAGCAAAGAATGCTATAAAGCCTTTTTCCATGCTGTTTGAGGGGCATTTGACCACCACAAGGCAACTTTAATCCCTGGTTTAACTGGATGACAGCTGATCTGGAGCCCTGCTGAGGTGGCCCTGCTGAGGTGAACAGATTTTTGTCTGAAGCTATTTGTGATGTTGTCAGAGAGATGTTTTAATGGAGGGATGAGTTTGTGTAATTTCAGGGGGGTGAAGGGGTGTGGTGCAAAGTCCTCCTGACTCTGTCTATCATGCAGTCTTTTGTAAATTGCTTTTGATGAGTGTTGAATGCAAACTGAAGTCATATTTAAGCTTCCTGTATTATAAATGTGTCCTATGCACTGCTATGATGCCAAAAAAAGACATCTGTTGTTATATTGTAGTAAGTAGGAGCAAATAAGGAGCACAAATAAAAGCATTTCATTTTTAAACTGCAATCTCCCGGTGGCCAAAAAAATTGTTTTTAATCAAAATTGAGATTCTTGTTCATCAAGATTCAGAGTCGTTTCAGAATTTCCAAGAATCGATTTTTTTAAAGGGCAAAAAATTGTGAGCTTTACTACTTTCAAAGACGCTGCTAAGTGACAAAAACATGTTTAAACCATTTTTTGATGAAAATGATCAGTTTTCTTTGAAACTAATGAAACAATTCCTCAGAGCTGTATCTGCCAAATAGAAGTGGACAGTTAATCAGCACATTTTGTTACAAAAGAGGATTGAATGTAAATTACCATTGATGCACATGTTTCCAGCGGAAGATGTCAGATTTTTGTATCGAATAAGATTCAAACTTCTATTCCACTTGTGACTTGAGTGTGTTGTGTCTTGATTATAATGGTATGTCTTCCTCTCCTATGACCTTTACATTTACAGAGAATAATGCAGGATGATGACTGTATCCTGTTAAATATTTGTCCACCTCCTCCCTACAGTTGTCTCCAGAATTACATTCCTCCAGAGTCTCTGACCCTTTCATGTCCGGTGTGTCGGCAGACGTCCATCCTTCCAGAGAAAGGAGTGAGCGCTCTACAGAACAACTTCTTCATCACTAATCTCATGGAGGTCAGACAGAATATTCCCCATTTTATATAACACAAACAATGCACTTGACACAGAAAATACACTTGCATAACAAAGAGCCAATAATAAAAAAAAGAAAAACAAGAGATAAAGGAAAGAATTCCGAAAAACCAGAATGTGACTGCGTTTGTGTGTAATCTTTTCATGCTGCTTTTTATGAGGAGCTCCTTTCTTCTGAGCGGGAGGGGGACATTCCTGCATACTGCGGTCATTCTCAACACTTTGACATCTTTGACAAGTTTTTCTGAGGATTTGTTTTGAATTAAGATAACTGCTTCCCTCAGTACGTTGTGGGAACTGTTGGTGTTAGCCTGAGGGCAAAGGGAAAGAATATAATGAACAGAGTGGACCCAAAACAAGATCTAGACTTCCAGTAAGCTCATATTTTTTGTCCTGAAGAGGATGACATAAGATACTCAGAACTAAAAGGGTCAAGAAAGAGAGTTAGCGGGTGCATGAATATAATAAGAGTTGACCACTGTAAACAGTGAAAATGTTATGTTTTGTCCTATAGGTCCTGCAGCGTGAGCCTGAGTGCTCGCGGCCTGAGGCTTGCAGTGTGTTGGAGTCAGTCAGCGCTGCAGTAGCAGGGAAGCCACTCTGCTGCCCAAACCATGACGGCAAGGTGAGAAACACCACACCAAACTATTTTTATCTTCCTTATTTCTATAAACTATTAGCATGAAAAAAAAGTGAATGTTGCAATCATGTGTGGGATGCTATGCAAGAGACTGACTCAGTTTGTCTCCCTCTGCAGGTGATGGAGTTTTACTGCGAGTCATGTGAGACCGCCATGTGTTTGGACTGCACTGGGGGGGAGCACCGGGAGCATGTGACTGTTCCTCTGCGGGACGTCGTAGAGCAGCACAAGGCTGTGCTGAAGATGCAGCTGGATGCCATACACAGCAGGTAGGGGCTTGATGTCTTTCACAGTATTTATTTCACAGACAATCTGCGCCGTGCCTGTTTGCCTGAGGGTTTCACTGTAGTGTCATTTTTATTGGTCTGTCATTATTGTCAGCTCCTTTTTATTTTATCAGAAAATGTCCCTTTTGGGTTACTCTGCAGGCTCCCGCAGCTAACAGCAGCCATAGAGCTGGTGAGCGAGATCTCTCGACAGCTGAATGAAAGGAAATGTGAAGCCGTGCAGGAGATTACCAGTACGTTTGAAGAGTTGGAACGAGTGCTGCATCAGCGCAAGACGGCCCTCATAACAGACCTGGAGAACATCTGCACCACCAAGCAAAAGGTTGTTGGGCACATTTTCTGTACAACAGTCATCCACATGCGCTTTGATCTGCCTGTGCAAGCAAATGAGTGATATGTAAATAAAACTACTGCAAAAGCAGCCCAACTAAAAAGAAGCCAAATAATTATGTCAGTATGTGTTCCTGTCACTCACCCCTGTGTACATTTTTCTACTGTATTTTCAATCACCTGGCACAGGTCCTACAAGCCCAGCTTTCAGCTCTCCTCCAGGGGAAGGAGCACATCCAGAGCAGCTGCAGCTTCACAGAGCAGGCTCTCAGCCACGGCAGCGCCACCGAGGTAGGCTGGCAGATTTGTCTTTTTTTGGCAACTTGCACGGTAAAACAAACAAACAAACAAATGAAAAAAAAATTGAAAATTAATAAATACAGTGGGGATAAATAATTCGTACCAATGGAAACAGCAACAAAAAGAAAAATGTGTGTACTCTGCATGTGCAGGTGCTGCTGGTTCAGAAGCAGATGAGCGAGCGGGTCACAGCTCTGGCCAGACACGACTTCCCAGAGAAACCGCACCAGAATGCACATCTGGATTGTCAGGTACTTATTTAATCTGTTTTCATGGTCCTACTGTTATTCCCTCAGCATGACACCTGTTGATGCAGCAGAGGAGATGCGCAGCAGAGGAGATGCGCAGCAGAGGCGTGGTTTTCTTTTAGACTCTAAGCGAATTTTGGGCCCAAACAGAACACAGAGCAACCACCTCAAGTTTCCATTACATCAGTACATTAGTTGGAAAATGAGACATTAGGTAAAATAAAGATGTCACCTGTCTGCTCCAGGTGGAGACTGAAGGTCTGCGGCGTTCGATCCAGAACCTGGGTGTTCTTCTCACCACAGCGGCTGTGGCTCACACCTCCGTGGCCACAGGGGAAGGCCTCCGCCACGCAGCGACCGGGCAGCACCAAACCATCACTGTGACAACAAAAGACAAAGTACTGTCTCTCCGTTTTTTTATCTCATCATTTGTTTTCTGTGAATAGCCATAGAAATAAAAACATAGTAGCTCAGGATATTCACATTGATTGGTTGATCTTTTACACTAGTCTAGATTGATTAGATCAGGTTGTTTGTTTGCACAAGGGGAGTTATCATTCTGCATCTGTAGAAAGTGAATCTCTCAAAGCTGTGAATCATGTGCATCTTCTTGGGATATTTTCATACTCAAATGGAATTTTCTCGACCTCTGTGTGCAGGATGGAGAGCTGGTGCGGACAGGAAATGCCGTTTTAAAAGCAGAGATAACGTCCGCTGACAGCAGCCGGGCTACAGAGACAGAGATAACGGACAATAAGAACGGAACTTACGAGGTGGGCTACAACTTACGCTCTGAGGGAGAGTACTCCTTCGCCCTGCTGCTATACGGACAGCCCATTCGTGGCAGCCCGTTCCGCCTGCGGGCCGTCAAGCCGTCGGATGTGCCACAATCTCCAGATGATGTGAAAAGGAGGGTCAAATCGCCCAGTGGGACGGGGGGGCACATACGTCAGAAAGCAGTGCGACGGCCTTCCAGCATGTACAGCACCACCAAGAAAAAAGAGAACCCCATCGAGGATGAGCTCATCTACAGAGTAGGTAAGACAGAGAACCACTTTGGTGTTTGTTTTTGTGGGGTGAAGCATAAAAAGTATCGTTTACAAATGTTTTCACATTTTATTCAAGAATGAATGTCTCTTTTTTTTTGCCTCCAAGTAGTTCTTGAACTCTATAAAAAGATGTTAGATAGATGTCTGCAATGCAACTTGCAGAAGTAGGAGTATTTTCTGTGATACACATTGCTCACTTTCGACAAGTCTTTCTAATCTCAGCTGCAATAAAAGCAGGACATCAGCCATCAGTGAGCAGAATGAACCACTGCTACAGGACTTCAAGGCTTAAAATGAGAAAGTACATGTGCTGAGTGTGCAATTGTTTTCTGTCAGGTTCTCGGGGAAGAGAAAAAGGTGAATTCACAAATCTTCAAGGAATCTCAGCCTCTACCAACGGCAGAGTGGTGGTGGCCGACAGCAACAACCAGTGCATACAGGTGAGAGCGCTGCACAGAGGAACCAGTAACACCAGAGTTTGTCATACAGCGGAGGAAGAGTGTGGAGGAAATTATTTGTTTGAACCAAAACAGCCTTTTTAATCGATTCTTAAGCATAAATAGCAGCAGATCGATCAGGGAGCAAATATCATAGAGAATTCAAAGCAAATAGGTGTTCAGACTCAGAAAATCTTCTTTCTGACAGGTTATTCATAGCACACAGAAATATCAACTCTTTCTAAGCACCTGCTATCAGTAATCCTATCATCAGCTGTCTGCCTGTTGTTCCTGCATGCAGACCTGATTTTCATCATCTAGATTTAGAGACATATCTGCAGTGGAGTCAACAATCATTAGCGCTTATACTACGAAACAGAACAGAAAGTATTTACTTCATATCGAAGTAGAAACACATTGTATGGCCAGAAAATGACAACAAGCTTAACAAGTCCCTAATGGAACCGACTACAGGTGTTTTCCAACGATGGACAGTTCAAAATGCGCTTTGGGGTCAGAGGTCGGTCTCCAGGACAGTTGCAGAGACCAACCGGCGTCACTGTGGACATGAATGGAGACATTGTGGTGGCAGACTATGACAATCGATGGGTCAGCATCTTTTCCTCTGACGGCAAGTTTAAGGTAAGAACACACCGCTTGCTCTCAGTAAAAAGCAATAATTTTAACTGCAGCCTTCCTCAGATTAAGTATAACAACAGGCTGTATAATTTCACATCTGCTCCCTATTTCTAATCCTTTCCCCTCTATTATTTCTCAGAATAAGATTGGTGCTGGCCGTCTCATGGGTCCCAAGGGCGTTGCTGTAGACAAGAACGGACACATCATCACCGTGGACAACAAGGCCTGCTGCGTCTTCATCTTTCAGTCCAACGGGAAGCTTGTGACTAAGTTTGGAGGCAGGGGGACGTCTGATAGGCAGTTTGCAGGTGAGAATGAGGCCCAAGCTTGTAAAAATGGACCATACGCATTTGATGAAATACATGAAAACATGTAATAAAAGGTGGTACAGATTCTGCAACGTGTTTTGCAGTTTCCCCGTTGTTTAGAGTGGATTTAAGAGAAAATGCTTCTTTGTGACTGACACAGTTTACACAGTCTGCTCAGGGCGGAAACAGCCTGTAAACACTCGGACGTCCATGCAGTGTCCCTTTGTGTCTGTGCTGACCGCCCTGCTCTTTGTTCTTCTTCGCTTACCTCCATTTCTGACGACCTGCTTATTCTGTCTTTCTGTTCTTCCCTCTGTTTTCTGATTCAGAAAAACTTGGCCCAAACTTAAATAAATCTGGCTCAGTTTTCAGTAAGTACGATGTGGCCTTGCTGCAACCTTAATCCCACAGTGCAGTGCCCTCTGTCTAACCCGTTTCCCTGATCGTGTGTCTGACCTCGGGAGTAGTCGCATTGTTGAAAAATCGACGTATCAGGCTGGGTTTGGATGGTGTTGAGACACACACAAATGCTGGATGACGACTGTTATGAACATTTTTGTCATCTGCGTAGCATTTTTGTGTTGTTAAATGTATGAAAAGATCTGTGTGAATGATTTTCACCGCTCCCAATCCAGCAAAGAACCCCTGTTTGATTTTTCGATGTTGAATGTAAAGTGCTGCAGAGCTTGAGGAAGAGTGACTGTGCCAATCAAGCCCGCACATACAGCCACAGATTCAATTATGTGGAAGTGAGAGCATGCACTAACTTTGAGGAATGAAGATGATTAAATTCCTGAGCCTCGAGTCTTTTCCTGATTTTTGTGAAACTGAAAAAAATAATAACAGGAGTGACAACAAACTTCAACTTAAATCAGATTAGCAAATGTATTTAATCAGCCTACTAACAGTATAGAAAACTTTAAAAATCAGAAGAGTAAGCCTTTGTTCGGACACCATCTTCTGTTTCTCCCTCTTTGATGCAGGTCCGCACTTTGTTGCCGTGAATAACAAGAATGAAATTATTGTGACAGACTTTCACAATCACTCTGTGAAGGTAGGACCCCAATAATCCCTAATTATTCTCAGTGTTTATATTGGCAGGGATGATTAACCTACTGACCTCCTGTTGCAGGTCTACAGTGCTGATGGCGAGTTCTTGTTCAAATTTGGTTCTCATGGGGAAGGCAACGGCCAGTTCAACGCTCCCACTGGTGTGGCTGTGGACACCAATGGAAACATCATCGTAGCTGACTGGGGTAACAGCAGAATACAGGTGTGTCCCGTCTTTTGTTTCTGATAATAACTACCAATCACATCACAGCATTTAACAGATTTGTGATTTTTTGTTTACCTGTACTTTTGGACATAAACTCTAAACCTTTCTGTTTTGTGTGTCAGGTATTTGACAGCACAGGGTCCTTCTTGTCCTACATCAACACATCAGCAGACCCACTGTACGGCCCTCAGGGCCTGGCCCTCACCTCAGATGGACACGTGGCTGTTGCAGACTCCGGCAATCACTGCTTCAAGGTTTACAGATATCTGCAGTAAAGGCAGACGTCATCAACCCCTGCTTGAGTCAGTTAATGTCACACACTGCTTATAGACATAGAGCTGCAGTGTGACTGTGCACTTTACACAGGCTCCGTGTCCTACAAAGTCATCTCCTCTTCATTTAATCTGTACATACTTACAAAGACGTGGAACAAATAAATTACCAAGGAAAAACAGCTCAATTCCTGCTCGACCTAAGTGAATAATTATTATATATATATATTATTATAACAAACTGCTGTGAACACAAACTCAACAAATTAACATGATGGGGAAAAAAATCCTCCCGTACTGAGATATATTCCTACAGTTCTCAGTTTTGTAGCTCTTGGGTGTTGTACTGCCTGAATATAAAAGTACTGCTGTTGACCAAATTCCCAAAAGGAAAAATAAAATGGAAGTTGACCTCTTGCAAAAAAACAAAATAAAAAGAACCAGCCAATACAAAAAAAAAGGAAATCCAGCTTTTGTTCCTTCAGTATAACCAGTTACCAGTAGAAATCTGCCAGTTGGTGATAAGCTGCAATGCTTTGGGACAACACCGATGACCCACACCCCGCATAAAACAAAGACAGAAGCACACATCGCAGTATGTTTCCATCCCTGATGTAAACTTGATGCTTTGATATGACAAAGCTCGGGCCTTCCCTTTGGGCACTGCTGCATGTCAGTGCGCTCCAAAAGATCCTCATGTTGTCACTGCCTTACAAACATTTAAATGAGCAGAACATACAGGAATGTGTACTTAAATGCTTTTTTCTCATCTTGCAACTTCTCACTCTGATGAGGTGGAACGTTTCTGTTTTCAGTCACGAGTCAGCCTATATGCAAGTTTTTTAGTTTTTTTTTGTTTTAAGAAGCACAACATCAAAACCAGCTCCACTTTGACATAAATATACTTCTAACCAAAACAGATGCTATAAAATGACCCCACGACTTCTTGCACTTTTGTCTGTTTGTACCTACAAACCTATAGCGGAACATATGCTTACTTAGGTGTATGTGTGGATTTAGTGTCCATGTTATTTCACTATATATCCTACTTATTGAAGCATTTAAACAGAATGAAGATCAGGCCGAGTTGTAGCCAACCGAGTGACTGAAACATCCGTGTAACAAAGATGGAAACAGGTTGTTTGCTGTATTTTATTTTTTCAAAGTACTTAATTTATTTTTCATTTTCTTTTCTATATGATTTCTTCTACAGATTATTTTTCTAATCGGTGCGTTGGAACTGTCTCCTGTTTCCCAAACATTGTTGTACATTATTAGGTGTAGCACTGAAAGCTGTTGTTTCCTTTGCCTCTTCCTTGCCAGCTCCCGTTCTCTTCTCCATCTGCCAAAATGTGTTGTAACTTGCTGTTGGACATTGCACAGAATATAAATATTATAAAAGTTTTAAATGTTTGCAAGAGTAATATATGCCTCTATGGATAGTTCATTAAACATAATCAGAAAAGGTACTTATAACATCATATTCTTATTGTAGCCAGCAAGCACCTTGATCATGGATCGTTTGTATTGTTTGCTCAGAACTTTATCTTGAAGGGGTTTTTTTCTTTTTTAACACCAGCTAACACAGTAAAACATTTTCATGACAACTTTTCTGTCTTTTCATGTTTACTTTTTGTCAGAAAAATCTATAATGGCAGATTCTCCTCCAATGATTTGACTCCCATCTTGTTATTGTTTTTATGTCTCTGTCCTTAACTGTATAAAATGACTTACAATGACACATATAAATAAAACACTACATCAACTATATCTGAGTAAAACTGTATAGTAAATACTGCCTGCCCAATGACACCGCACATCTGTCCTTTTTCTCTGAGCAAAGCTTAAAAGCAGTCCCTCTCCCCCAGATTTGTCATCCCACTGGCTGACATGAATTACCATCCAGACAAAATGTCTCAAGAACACCACCAATGTGACTCTAGTAAAAGGGAGAACTCATAATAAATCTCACCAACTCTCAAAACATTCTCAACTCTTCTGCTGCCTCCCACATCTGAACAAACTCCAATCCCCACAAAGCAGGGTAAGGACTATAGATAAAACCGGGAAAGGTGCAACATCTATTTGTACGGATTCTGTGAGAAAGTTGACAAGTAAAAACACAGGAGTATTCAGTTTCCCTCGAGATATGCTCCCTGATATGAAGGAGACTGTATTTATTAGTTGCATATTACAGTCAGTATTGTGATTTCTGGTGTACAATGACAGAGGACAAAAAGGCAGAATATAGACTATTGCCGGTGTGCTTGTTCCACCTCAGAGAATTGATTATGTTGTGCTGGGTTAGGGGTAGCAAAAGGGTTATAGTTTCACACTTTGCTTAAATATGACTTTTTATTTGTTATAATGCCTAGGTATTTTATGCAATGTACTGGTGCGTTTCACAATTTAATACTAAGCTTGCAGAATGCCACTTTGCTTTTGGGTGGGCCCCATGCAGCAGTGAGAGGATCTGTTAGATGAAGCATCCTGAATGACACAGGCCCCGCGCTCAGTGCAAATCACTGAAAATTACGAGGTCACAGGGGCTTTTTTTTTAAAAGACACAATCTCTCTTTAAAAAGCAGTAATAAACCTCTACCGCCTTCTGTTTCACTCCCTGAGTCACCACTCTGTTCCTTCTACCAAGGACGAGAAGAGTTTGAATGGCTAAAACCGAAACAATCCATTAGAAAACAAGGAGTGGATCACTTCACCCCTGCTTGAACATAGGCAACACTGCTACCAAGAAACTCTCGATCCACCATCCCAGTTACCACGTCCCAGGTTTAACTGCCACAGTCTCCCCCTTAAACTGGGATAAGTTACACTCAACTCCCCTCCCCATTACCATATGTCAGAAACATGCCCTCCCCACCTCCACAGAGGCATCAATAACCTCCTCCCCCTCCCCTCAATTTAACAACACTGCATGGATATCTCCTTGGTCCAGGCTGCAAGGATGACTAACATTTGAATGCTCACAGAAGCAGTCTGAATGAAGGAATGAAGGAAGAAAACATTACAAATACTAGTATTTTTCCTCTTTTAATCTCATTATAACAATAACAAGGTATTTCTCCAAATCACACTTTTATACACAATGGAAAAACGTAAGCCGGATGCATGGATAAAATAGATACAGCGCCTTCGACAAAACATTTAGTAGCTAATGCTCAAAACAAAAGAGACATTTTTCCGATTAAAATCTGAAATGACATTTGATTCCTAATGACTAAAAGAAAAGAGGACTAAATTGGGAATGGCTGCTCAATAAAAGCTTGAAAATATAGATGTAAAAAAACAGGAAAAATGTAAATAAATGCGTAAAAACGTGCACATAAATTCTACAGTCAAAATAAATCAGTGTTTGACGAATACAAAGTTTATTAAAAAGCAGTACAAAACAAGTCAGAAGCAAATCACAGAGAACAACCCAAAAAAGCTTTTTATTTCAGTCAGATCCAGCAGGCTCTTGCTCTGTTTAAGTACAGTTGTTGATGGAATGTCAGTCAATTTTCCACATATCCCTGGACAAAGTTATTATTTTGAAGTTTTAGTACTGGAAAATTGTATGCTTGGTCATATCTCACAGATGGATGAAGTTTTTTCTCACCATTTGGAGCTTCCTTAAAGTAAATAGCACGCCTCCACGCCTTCAGTATCACAAAATTAAAAGCAAATGTAAAAACTGACTCAGAAGTAGAAACTGCATCAAATCAAAAAAGCGTGCATGTATACAACTTCTAAAAGAAAAGGACACTTTTTTTTTTAAAAGCTTGTGGTAAAAACACTTTTAGGGTTAGGGGTCAATCCTCTAAATTCATATATCATCTTAGAGCTGAAAGCCTTCAGCAAGTGAGCCAACCTTAATGTTTACTATCAATGTAATACCTTTGCCATATGAGCTTTAAGTTCTACCCAACAGCGACGCGGCATGGCAAAAACCTACAACTTATACGAGCTAACTTACAGTACTATGGCATAGTGGTTGCTAACAGGAAATGGACTGCATCTGCTTTAATCAGCAAGAGTTTTAGAGGCATCTGCAACCCTGCAGACACAGTGATACAGACAACTAAGCACCTCTTCAACCCCTCACCACATCAATCAGGGGTATGAGCCTACAGTGTGTGTGTCTAAGTTGGAAATGACCATATTTGTACCAGATGTTGACACCTGGTTAGCACATGTGTGTAACCACTTTTCAAATCAAGTTAGACTATCAAGTCGCTGCTCAAATGCTTACAAAACATGGCTTCAAAGCTCAACATAATGCCATCACTCCGGCCTGGAGCATGAGAAGCCCAGCCAAACGGCTAAACTGAAAGCATGAGTGGACTCTCGTAAAAACATTAATGCAACCACTTGTGGCAGCGCTCTCAGTAGTAGTGGCATATTTGCAGCCTGCTGCCTGGATCGTTCTTCCCTGGGCTGAAGAAAGGGTAGACAGGCTCGTCGAAGCAGGTGTCAAACAAGTACAGTCTCCTCATGGTGACTGCGTCATAGAAACTTAGACGCCCCTTGTCGTAGTCCAAGTACACGCCCACGCGAGGACAGTTCCAGTAATCGGCAACAGGGATGCGCCCGTCCTCTTCGTTGGCGTAGAGCCGGTCCTGCAGACACAGGCTCCAGTATCCTGCGGAGGGAGTGAGGCTGACGAAGCCCTTCCTGTTGCTGCACTCTGTGGTGACCCCCAGGTACCACACGCCTTTGTCCCTCACGTCCACCTCCCAGTAATGCTGGCCGCTGGCATACTGGGCCGTGGCGAGGACCCCGCAGAAGCGGTTGAAGCGGCCGGGCAGGTCCGGCTCCTGGTTACGGACACGACCCTCCTCCACTTTGGTGTCAAAGTCTGAGATAAGCAGGTTTGCGTGAGCAGTGTCTGGGTCCAGCGTGAGGTTCTGAGGCACTACACACAAAGAGAGAGAGGGATTAGTTCACCTGGGTGCACCATTGTGGTCAATGGACCACATGAATCGCATTAACGTGCACACCGGCCCCATATTACACCTCTAACGGCGGGAACACTTTTTCCACTTTAGTTTTTACTGTAAAAGTAAAATTATCAGTCCTTCTTCCTCGTTTTCAAAGTCCCATTTTCAACTCCTTAGGGGAAAAAACACGGAAATACAACTGACCGGCAACTTGTAACTTTCAAAGCACAAGTGCTACATAATCCCCCTGGTGGTGCCCTCCAGTATTGACCGTTCTGGCTGCGCTGTGCCTTTGTAGTTTACAGCAAGTACGTACACAGACCAGAAAAAGCGC
Source organism: Craterocephalus amniculus (assembly GCA_036024015.1). Lineage (NCBI taxonomy): Eukaryota > Metazoa > Chordata > Actinopteri > Atheriniformes > Atherinidae > Craterocephalus > Craterocephalus amniculus. Next base: position 19,709 of record JAVQJG010276855.1, read on the forward strand.
TTGCGTACACAGCAAGAATATCCCAGGCCTAAGTCAGCTTCAGTAAGTGCTTATACTGTACTAAAAACTTACTGGTGTGCAGCACGTGCATCATTTTCTTCCACATGATGAGCTGGAGGGGCCCTGAGAAGTCTGTAAATTCAGTCAAACAGTTAACTGGCTCCAGGGTTGTGAAAGGCTTGCAGTGAATCACTCTGGGGAAGAAAGAAGATTAAAAAAAAAAAAAGGATGAGCAAAGCAAATTTTTTTTTCAATGTTTGATAAATTCTAACAGAAAACAACTTACTCATTGAAAGTCTCAGCAAGGCTCTGTTGGACCAAAAAAAAAAAAAAAAGTTATGCATACTGTGGAAAGGAAACTGTCACACACATGAACTGCAGATGTTTTGGGTCATATCAGTAACAAATATGCAACCACCCATTTATTCTAAGGTTTTAGGCAGTAAATTAGTGCTGTGCAGTAGTTACTGGGCAATCCCTCCCTTCAAACCTCACTAATTATCTATCACCTTTGTCTGTCAGACAGTTAATACGTTCCACTCACCGCAAAGTTAGTTTTCCCGCTGATGTGTCCGTGGATATCCGCGATGGCTTGGTCCACAGCTGCTGCTTCTGTCTCTACCATCTTCAGATTGTCGTCGATGACGGCCATGGTGGCCACCTCCTCAGCATCCAAGCTTTCAAGTAGAGAGTCTCTCTCATCTAGCAAGAACTGGACCAAGGCACCGACGTCTGCTTCAATCTTCTCCTTGAGTCTTTGCTTCTTCAGCTTGAGAAAAGAAAGGTTTAGTCCATTAGAATTCAACAGAAATACTGAGAGATAATATGTGGACTGAAAAAGATAACATGGTCACAGTTGAAGGCCATAGCGGCAAGTTTAACTCTTCACTGCCACTAGGCGGTGGAATCACACTAGCTGCTTCTCTTTCCAACCTTTAATTCTACCAGTTGCCAGGTAACAGCAACTGTTAAACTTACTTGTCCAGGAGGAAAATGACTACATCAGTGGGAACCAAAGCTCAAAAGCTTGAGTTTAATCTTCATCCTACTTAGTTTTTTGGTCCGCTTGAATTTGACAAATGTAATGGAAGGTAGATCCGTTTCTACACAAAGCGATATCGATCTGGCAACTCCCGAGCTACTGGCATAGAATCCTTTAGCGTAGATGTTGCCATGGTAACTCGATGTAAATATCTATATATTTTGGAGCTGTCAAAATTGATAAAACAATTGCTTATATACTCTTTTTTTGTTCAGTAAAATTAAACTTTTACTCTAACATCTTCATGATGTTCTGTGGATGTACTATTTTTGAAAAATAGTTTTGATGAAAAAGTGGTAGCCATGGATTTGATGAAGTGCCTCAATGTCTGGACCGCAAAGGTGTTGCTGACAAGAAAAAAAAGTTACAAAAAATAGCAGTACATACCCGCATGTCACTTTTAGTGCGCTCATCTGCTGTTCTAACTTGGATACATTGAGATTTCTGCCAGTTCAGCTCCATTAGTCTCATTTTTAACTCCATCTGTAAGAAGCATGCCACATGTAAGAAAAAAACACATGTACAAAGCAAAAAATTTCATTAAAAAATTCAAATATTTTATATGAATGGACTAGATGTGCAGTAAAAATCATAATCTCCATTTCTGCTTAGAAATCCACGTTCAGTCTTACCTTCATGTCATTCACTACTTCTGGTACTGGGGCCACATCATGATGTCTAAGATGACAGTAAAATGGAGGCCATGAAGTTATACAGCAATTCACCAATAATGTTCTTCTGGAGCTTTCTTATGAAAAAACAGATATCTCCGCCTTCTTTCCTCCTCCCACCCTTCTTCACTGAATCAACTCCACCTAATTTACATAGGAAATTAAAATAACAATGTTGACTAAAGTGCTTTACACCAAAATAAAAGATCTAGTCTTGTAAAAATCACAAAGGTTTTGTTACATTTTGCATACTGTGGCACTAGGTCCTCTGATTAAAATTGTTTTAGACAAAATAGTATCACATTTTTGCTACGATGTTGCTGCGTTTATCTTTACCCCCCTTTTTTCTGGCTGCAAATCAAGTGGAATGCACAATTTGTCACAGCCTTGAAAAACGGGAGCTGATAACAGAAAGCAAAATAAAGGAAAGTGGGTTGGAGTTTATATAAGAGTAAGCTCTGAATCTGAACTGAGAAGTTTTTTATGAAAGCCAAATACTGTTATATATTTTGAACACCAGTAAGTTTTGCTTTTAATGTGAAATCCCAGAACACAACAATAAAAACTAAAAACCAACAAGGAGGTTGTTGTAAGTTTAAAGGCCAGTAGAAAACAAAATTATAGGTGCTATATTATGGAATTATGAGAAATCAAGTATAAAAGGACAGTGAACAATGAATTTATTAAAAACTGATATCTGTACGCCCTGCATGAGTTGGAAAAATTAAGTGTAAGATGGACAGAATTTATTGGGTTAAAAAAATAGGAGCAATCTCACTTATCTTCAATAAAAGTAATGTTGTATTCATATTTAGGCAATGTTACATTTCTAGATTTACTGCAGAGGACATTTCAATCTTGTCTGCCAGATATCCCCTCCTTCATGTCTTCCTGTTTACTTGACGGAACATATTTTCTTGTGATAACAACAATGCATGTGATAGCATAGTCAGTGCATCCCCAAGTGTAACCCTCTTTTGCAGTGTAACACTAAAGTGTGTTGTGATTATGACACAAAGTCGATTCACAATGAACTCTACGTGATGTGTGTTAAGAGTTGTATCTCTCGGCTGTTTTTTCTGATTTCACATGGGAGGTTTGCAAAAATGTAACAGAAAACAAAAAACAGATTGAAGTAATTTCAATGATCCAGAGCCAATCACTGGATTAGTAAATTAGTTTTAAATTTGGAAATGTCTTTTTCCCCCTTCCTTCCTCCCCTTTTGAAAAATGAAACAATGGCTTGAGCAAAGCCATAAATAAAAGACGGGAAGGGTCGATCAGAGTTAGACTGAGTTACTTTAACATCCTCATATGAACAAACAAGATAGAAAATGAAAGAAACAGTAATAAATTGAGGCCTTATAAAGGTTTAGAAGGTGGTTTCTTGCTCCTATGTCTTGCACTTATTATCAAGATCAATAAAAATCACAACCAACCTATGTGCTCTTGATTCCCTGCAGACTACACAGATGGGTCTCTTATCAGTTTGGCAGTATAGTTTCAGCTCTTCACCGTGTTGTTCGCAGTTTCCATCTGCTTTAACGGGCTTAGACGGAGGAGGACACGACCCGAGACGCTCCAAATCATCCAGTTTGGCCACAAGGTTCTGCACCAGGTAGTTTTTGGTGAAGGCCCTCTTGTTGAACACCTGAAAAAATAAATAAATGAATTGGGGAGAAAGTCATACATCTGATTGTAACTAAGCCTATCAGAAAAAAACAGAAACAAGAATAACAAAAACACTTGCTGTTGGCAAGCTTTGCGTTAGCTTCCATTAGCTAAGTGAGCTAGGCAGCTATCACGTTCGACATCGCCTAGCTAAATGTTATTTTTCAAAAACAAACAACCACCTAGCTACTCTGATTTACCCATTAACACTTATCAACAATGACAGCGACAACATAATTAAATAATATATTATTCTACTTTTTAATTAAAATAGTTACCAAAGCGTGAACCTTGCCAACATAAACTTCAGTAATGCACTACTATAACAAATACCTGATAAACACGGTAGAAAACGCGGATACCGTTATCAACTTACTGTCCGGCATTGAGGACACTGATAACCGTAGTCTCCGCCATTTTCATCCCAGTGCATGCAGATGCAAAATCGACAGAAATTGTGTCCACATTTCAGTATGACGGGGTCTTTGAAGAAGTCCAAACAGATAGCGCACGTGAGCTCTTTCTTCAGGTCCTCTCCAGCTGCTCCAGCGGTCGCCATGTTTACAGGAGCTCTACCAGTCAACAGTGATGCCACTGCAGGAAGTGAGAGAGCGAAGAGGAGGGAGGAAAACAGGCACCTTTGTGTTGCGTCATTTTTTGTCCTAGCCAATCTGCTTTTTCCTTGTACTTTTATTTAAATAAATAAATAGTCTTTATATATATATAAAGGTTTTGCAGTCATGTAATTATTTTATTATATTCTAATTTTTTCTCTGGTCCAGGATTTTATTGATGGGAAAATAAAGTTTGGACGGGCTGATATAAATCCAGAACAAATAAATCCAAAAACTTGGAGACTAATTTTCAGATAGACGTGAAAGAAAATCCACAACTTTTTTATTTTATTTTTTTAAAGATGTGTCTATTTTGCAAAAGCTTGGAGGGAGAAATAATAGGAAAACTATTTGAAACTGTTTCTTTACATAACCTACAAATTTAAATAAATTTAGTACAGTCCTGTTCATTTCTGTTCCCAACCAAAAAGCTCTGCATTGGTCAGGGGGTACTTGTCTGAAAAATGATTTCACAGGGGTACATTGCTGAAAAATATTAAGAACCACTGCTCTACAATATATCCAGTTTCAAAACATGAAGTGCAGTCAGGTGTTCAAGTCTCATCCCTGATTTATTATCAAGTCAATATCTTAATCTCTGCAGAAATACTTATAAGAATAGAAAAACAAAACAAGCATGTACCAGTAAACAATATTTATTTCAATTACATAGACATAAAAATCCATTCATAAAAAGACACAAAGTGAATATCAAGTTTGATTGTTTGTGCTGAACTTGTTATACAGGTTGGGGTGACTGGCTGTGGAGTGTACATTACATTGCATAGCTTGTATTGACATGTGAAGGACATGATACAAAAAAGTGCATTAGCTGTCAGATGTGGCGTTATTTCCAAACTTATCAGGGCCATAATATAAAAATCTTCACATCCCTTGCTGATTCATACTTCAACCGGTTCCAGCTCATGTTCACCACCACAGCACCCTGATAAATATCAGACAGATAATTATACAGTGATGACTAAGAGCACCATGATAAGATGCACACTGGACACATAAGAGGAACACTGATCTCAGCATGTTGTATACTCTTACAGAAGCAGAGGCTTAACACTACACACAAACATAAACGTCACCATTGATATCAAGAAAATGATTAATCATACGAAGTGGCTCGAATGTCATATCTGCCATTGTAATATGTGAGAAGCTCTTTTGTTTACATCATTTGTAAAAAGAGAGACAGAGAAATAAAGAAAATGGAAACACAATCATGATGCACAGCACAAATAATGTGAAAAAGAGACAAATAATCAGAAGTGGATACATAACATGCATGTTTACAGCACCAAATTTAGTAATAGAAGTTGAATATAACTATGAAAAGATTTTCCTCGGTGAGGGACAGGAAGCTGTATTACAATACGCCAGCCATTTTTCTGTAAAACAAATGGCTCCTGAGATGAGTGTCTTTTTACATACACACCTCAACCAGTGTTTTAAACATCACCCTCTTTCTGAGTTGTATAATTATGATATCACAGTAACATATAGTGGATTGACAATACTGAGTTTGGTATATGAACTCAAAACTCACAATAGAGTAAATAAGTGAGTTACTAGAGAATGAAATACTGTTCATAACAGAAAAAAATATCACTGTGAGACATCTTAATTACACAGCAAAACAATCAAAACAATATATTGATGCTGAAACACATTCCTCATCCTCGTGTATGATAAACAAAGAACAGCAGATACAGTAGAAAAGAGCATTAGTGGCTGCTTAGCTGACTTCATCAGCAGGAGACATGGAGTTCACAGATAACAAACAGGTCCCATCTGGTTTTTATGTTTTCCCATTACAGGCTGTTTAATCCACTATGGCTGTCCCATCTAATAATTCACACTAAATCAGTTGTTTCAAAGGCACAGTTCACCGCATAATGGACACTAATGTACTCATGTAGCATAGCTGCAAAAGTACAGAATGCAGCTTGCATTTCATTAAAACAATTAAATGACATTCCCTGATGAAAATAAATGAGATGATAGAATAGATGCTGGGCTTGTGTGTCAGTGATATGTTCTCTAAATCGGAATATAAAATCGGAAATGATTTGTATCAATAAATAATTTAAATCAGTAGCAAAAATGAACATCAACATGTTCAGTGTCATTTAATCTGACATAGTTACATTTCACTTACACTGGAGTGTGTTGGAGTTTTAAAAGGTGAACTGTTCCTTTAAAAAAGGGCATGAACGTCATAGAATCTCCCTTGCCAAAATAACACGAGCAGTAGAGAATGTTTTACTTGACCCCAATGACAGTTGCCACATGGAGAGTGATTTCCGTGTTACTGAGACCGTCCTGAAGGAATATAGTTTCTTCAGGCACTTTAATACCATAAAACCAATTGGATAAACAGGGAATGCAACAAGCAGCACATGTTGGAATGAAAAATAAAAACAGCGAATAAAGGTGTTGTGCTGTTTGCTCTTGAATGAATTTATCGTGTTACAAATACAACCAACAATGGGCATACCTAACAACACAATTTGATCGATATCAATTTTTGGTGTTATGAAATCAATTTAATACCAGTTTAAAAAAATCTCCCAAATTATAAAAAACCCACACATCCCATATGTTCACGTGTCCATCCATGCATTCCTTGCTCAAACCTCAGAGCTGTTGTGGCAGTCTTGCATCCTCACCACCAGCATGGGCTCGGTACTCACAGATCCTTTCACCACCTCCTGCACCCCGTCTCTCCATCCATCCTTCTGTCTGGATCTCACCACCAGTGCGATGGTGACGATAATGAGGACAGTCAGGAGCAGACCCACCAGTGCCCCCACCACAGTCACCAGACCTTCCTCTTGCTCCTCTGCATTGAGTTCATTAGTTTCCAGCCCACCAGCAAACAGCTCATTTGACCCGCCTGACCTCCGTTTGGTGCGGTCCAAGGCAATGTGCATAATGTTGGTACCGCGATTACTGTCTATCCCGATATTTTCAGCAATGGATGGGATCTTATCAGCTGCCGACCGCCTCTGGCGATGGTCTTTCATGACGAGGTCGTCGCTTGATGAAACCAAAGAGTGGTACTCTAGGCTGCGCTTCCCAATGCCTCTGTTAGCGTTCTCTTTGGAACGAACTGTGTAAATGGTGTGTATGTACCATTCACGGCCTGCAGCAACCTGGGAACACAAAAGCAGAAATAAAGTAGATTTGAATTTTTAGGACAGAAAAAGTTAATTATTAGGGGTGTGAATCTTGCAGCAACTCATGATTCAATTCGATTCTGATTCTTGGGATAAAGATTTGATTCTGTATCCATTCTCGATTCAAACCGATCTTAATTCGCATTCAATCCTCTTTTAGTAACAAAACGGGCTGATTAACTCCGTTCCTCTATAAGGCAGAAACAGCTTTGAGGAATTGTTTCATTAGTTGAAAGAAAATTGATCATTTTCATCAAAAAACAGTCAAAATTTAGCTAAAATGGCACAGTTTAACATGTCTTTGTCACTTAGCAGCAGCTTTGAAAGTCAAACTAATAATTTGTAGGCTTTTTAATAAATCGATTCTTGGAAATTTTGAAACGATTCTGAATCTTGATGAACAAGAATCTCGATTCCATTTAAAATTATTTTTTTTCACCACCCCTATTAATTATAGCCAATTGCTGATGTTAAAGAAAAATGAAATATAAGCTACCTGAAACATGGCTGTAGAATCCAGTCTGAAGCCATCAGACCCTGGTTGTCTGAACAGAGACAAAGCCGACGGATCATCGACGGCCAGCAGAGCATTAAAACTGACATCGCCAAACTGCTGTGCCTGAGTCTCTGGCTGAGCCTTGTCCTGGTGAGGTGAGTAAAAGAAAGAAACAAAGTAAAGAACTAGTTCTGTTAAAGAATCTCCCTTCCAGAGATTTTAACCTAAAAGACTAAATACACTCACAAGAATCTTGAATCTGTAAAGCAATGACGGGGAGTCAGCCAGGCAGCCAAATTCAAACTTGGTTGGGTTATACTTGGGTACGTATCCATCAGCACCGGTACAGAGAAACACCTTCTCAATACTGCAGAAGAAAGAGTCCCCCAGATTCTGCACAGGGTCCACCATCACACGTCCGTATATTGTATCACCTGGAGGGGTCAAGAAGATGCAGATATTCCTTTAAATTGTTTTATGTTTGTGAATTTCACCTGTTTTTGCTTTTTTCACCTTTGATCTTTAAACTACACATCTATGTCCTTTACTATCAACGAAGATCACTCGTATGTTATTTGACTTCCTGTTTTAATTTCAACTGTAAGCTCCCTCAAAAATCCTGCAGAAAATATAACTTAATGAGAAAAGCAATCTAATATTTACTTTGGTGGATTAGGAAAATAACGCTAAGCTGTAATATCATTATGAGTAAAAAACTACACACAAAGCGTTAGGGATATTTGTCTTTTTGCATGATGCCAGACTTAACCTGTGTTGTAAATATTTGAATTAACTTCTTCATTTTCAGTTTAGTTTTCTATTTACAATGCATATGTTTGACTAACCCGAACTGATTCATCAATATATTCATTATTTCATATACTTAATGTGTTATTCATCAGTTTTTACTAACCAGCTCAGAGCAGTGGGAAATTACTATCACCAGACTCTTATTAAATGAAGATTCATAGGCTCATAGTGTGAGACAGGATGGGCTCATAGATAACACATCGGCCTTGGATGCTGGAGCTCAAAGATGGCCATTGTTAAAGGAATGTAGGGAGTGTAGGTACTGTGCTTCCCTTTGGACCAGTTTGGCATGCACAGGAGCTGAACAGCGACCACGCGGCCGTGCAAAAATACACACTTGCGTGCAATGCACACACATAGACAAGCATTGTAACAAGTATAAGAGTAGGATTTTTCTAGGATAGGCAGGTCTCTTCAGGTTGTGCTGGGGGACTCTGCACACATTGGTGCATCAGAGATCAGCAACTAAAGCTATGAACAGACCTCTTCTCAAGAATTATGTATTTTCTCTTTTTCCTCAAACAAAGAATTGTCAATTGAAATAGCATAATTCTGGTGTTTGTCTCTTTTCTTATAATGCTGAATTAACCCAACATGACTCCTTCTGATGGTAACAAAACTTCACCTGAAATCCAGTTTGTTCTGTGAACCTTGCAGAACTTTTAAACGTACAGCATTCCACTGTTTAAGATCTCATCTCATGCTGTTCCCTTGCAAGGTTATTACCCACAAAAATAGCCAAAAGAAGTGTCTGACCTACGAATGGAGCACTAAATGTTCTGGTTCAATGACAGCTGGTATCTAAACAGTCCTCTTCATAATCCTGTTCACATTTAAACATCATTAGACCAAGACCACAGTTTTTTTTACCTACCACAAAAGAAAGGTTTTGTTTCAGTTAAATATTTTTAGACAAAGAACCTACCATCTCATGATCAATGATCACAGTGGAAGATCAACTTATTACATATTCTTCTTTTTACATTTTCTGTAAATAAAGCACAAATGCAACCCTATGTTTTCCTGAAATGTAAAAAAAAAGATACAAGTCTATTTTATATCATGAATATAATGAATTATAATTACTGGCATATTAAGATGATAGCATTTATAAAGTTGTAAAAATTATTTATAGAATAATCTATACTCTAAGTCTTACCCTCTGAAAAAGCTACATCGCTCTCCTGACCAAAGCCCATGGATCCATCGGAAAGCCAAAGGCTCCGTTTGGACAGCAAGAACATCTGAGTGTTCAGGCTGAATTCCACCGCCACTGGGTCGCTTACCTAAACAAGCAGCCGGTAAGTAAATGAAGAACACAGAGAAAGAGTGAAGAAACAATGATCCTCTAACGGAAGACTGACTTACTTGCTGGAATCTAATGTCGAGGTCAAAAGTGACCAGTTCTCTTGGACTGCAGACGGGCGGCACGGTATATTCCATGTTTTGGGCTGTTGTACAGGGGATCAGCTTCACCGTGTAGGTTCCAGAATAATCTCTCACCTTTATGGGACACATTTTAAAAAAGTTTGCACGCGCTTGTCACGTAGTCTACTTCCTCAATAAGAAAAAAAGCTGCCTTACTGCAAAGTCAGAGATGAAGGTCCACTGCTGGACTGGCTGGTTGTAGGTGGGCTCACTCCTCACTAAGCTCAGATTAAAGGTCAAGCCCGAATGGTCCACACTCATAACCATGGATGACATGGACGTCCCTGGAGAATTTTTAAGTGGAATTTTATGAAAGAGAATGAATATAAATCAGAAGTGTGCGCCACAGAAATATTTTCTCTTGTATCTTGCAATATTTATCGTCTCACCGGCTCTTTTAATTCTGCCTGCAGAGTGAGACTCCACAAAAAGACCCCTGAAATGAGCCTTGGTACGAAAGTTCACCACCAAACGTCCTTGCTCATTTATGCGCATGCTTGTTGGATACAATGAACCTGAAAGAAGAAAAAAAACATGTGAGTGCACAAAACATCACAAGAACTGTGTTTTCAAGAAATCCAAAGGATAATCTCTCAGTCACAGCGACTCACCCTGTAGCTCTGCCTGAGGTGGGCTGCCGATGCCATCTCTCCAGAGAATAGCAGTGTCGTAAACAAAAGTGAGGCGCAGCTCTGACTGCAAATCAAAGTGCTGCCAGCCTCCGGTGCCCACGGGCGAGTGGAACACGTAAGACACATACAGAGGCACGCGCAGGGTCACATAGGACTGGACCAGGTTCAGCACCTGCAAGCATGTCACAGTTGGTGATGAGTCAAAACTCTTTCAGTTTTTCCTGCAAAAGCAGGTCCGACAAGGGCAGCTCGGCATTACTCCTGATTTTCATCCATGTTTGGTTAGTAACTGAATAAAGGATATATGACGTGTAATTATTGGTTAAAGCTGTATGACAAAAACGTGTAACATTCTTTGAGATGAAGGAGCTACTGCAGGTCAAGAAGCTAAAATAAGTACGGAGAAGATGAACACAGTGTTCTCCTCCACAAGGTGTTTGAACTCTCACTCCTACTCAGTGTTATTAATATGCAGAAACTTCTTCCTGGGTTTTACACAAAGAAACAATGTGGGCAGGGATGTGGACTTGAACTATTCTTGTCGTTATTCACATTTTCTAAGCATTAGAAAATGTTGTTGTTCATCACACATGAAGAATGTATGTAACCCATGAATAAGGTGAGCTGCAAGAAGAGTTTATATATAAATCACATCTCATTTACCAGACAGATCAAATTGCTTTACATACAACAGAGGCACTACATCAGTGTGCAGAGGAAGCATTTCAAAGTATATTAAGCACACAAACAAATTCTTAAGAGACATAAAATTATGTAGAAAAAATTAAAAGCAAGAAAAAAGGAGAAACAAAGGACCATAGAACAAAAACATGATCAAGTTTAAAAATTCAAGCCTAAAGGAAATGGTAATAAGACTGACAAATCCATAATCTGTTGACAGTTTATTTTTCAGCTTATCTTAAACCAAAGCAATGAATAAGTACTGAAATAAATTAATACTTAATCTATTTTTGAAAATATGGAAAACAATTACCTTGACCTCCTTACATGTAATTCCATCAAGTTACCACTGGGTGTCTCTCCTCACCCATTTCTTTTTGTTTTTCTTTTCTTTTTCACAGTTTGGTCAGATTTCATGGATTTGGTCCGTAATGTGTCATGGAAAAATTCATCCCATTTGATTGTCTTTCATTATCTTTGCTTAACAAAGACAAAGAAACGTCTGCTTTTGCATAGATGATGACCAAACCAGAACAACAAACCACACAGTATATAATCTCCTTTTTAACAGAAATACTGTTTTTTTGAGTCAAGAGAATAAACAATCTTCACACCAGTTTTTTAGAAAGGCGTTAATATAGAAAAACCAGCATCCAGACTGAATACATACAAACTGGACAAAGATAAGAAATAGTGAGTTAAACAACATAAGTTAATAAAAAAAATTTTTAAAAAAGTCTCCAGAAACAAAATGACACAGCACTTGTGCAGAGATACAATAATAAAAAAGCAACCTTAAAATCCAGACAATTAAATACAAATTCTAGCAGATTATTTAATCTCTTAGTTTCAATTTATTTCATAAACCTTGGTTGAAAGTACAAGTCAGGGATTGCATTGTGGTTTCCTGCCTCAACCCTGCTGGAGAATAAACTCTTGACCTCAGTGACAGAGATCTCGCTTAACAAATGGGATTTGAGGTCTGGTGGATGATGTGCATCATGTGTCACTAATGTGTGCAAGTGTTTTTTATCTGGGGACAAGAATATTTTTACTTTCTCTCTCTTTCTCTTTCTCTTAAAAAACTAAACACACATATTCAGCAAGAAGAAGCTCATAGATCAAAGGCTGGAGGCAGGCAAAAAAGCAGTGGTCTGAGTCCCAGCCCATAAAAACAACAATACACAGTAGAATAGTGCACTTCCAGTGAATAAAACAATAACACACACAATGCAATGATGCAACAGAAGTAAACAGAAAAGGGAAGTTTGCCAGGATCTTGGTGACAGATGACCACAATGTCCAAATTTAGCTGCGTTGTCTGACTACTGTGCTAACATAAACGTTAACGGCTTTCTGTTGTTTTACGCAAGACGCCAAATAGAGTTTTTCTTTCCCAGTTCTCACACCTTGCATGTGAATGCGAGCTTCAATGCCGATGGCAGTGGTGAGCATGTGGAGAAAGACTGGCAGGCTGGAAACGCTTTGTTCAAGTGGGGTGTTTACCTGTGCGTGTGTGTGAGCTCTCGCACTAAAAGCTGTCCATCTCACACCGGCGTACAGAGCTGGCAAACACACACATCCAAACATGCAGTGAATTAGACATAAAATGCAGGCAAACAGATCCGGTGCCGCCCTGTCTGCATGTTCTTCTCCTTCAGAGGACTGTAAATAAACCCAGCATACAGCCAGGAGACCCAAACACACAAACAGTTGCACAGACAAACCCTGAGCTGGAATGTTTACGTTGTGAGGTTACACACCTGTCCGTCCGTCCCTATGGTCCCCCCGCAGTCAGTGAGCAGCTCGGACATGTGGTAGTAGCTGGTGAACTCCCAGAGACACGCCTCCAGGTTGAGGTTCCTGTAGAAGCGCAGGGTGCTGTTCCCCCGCAGAGATCCGCTGAACTGGTACGGCGCTGAGTCTCCCATGCTCTGAGGGTTGCGCACGGAAGCGGTGATGAACCCGTGACCTGTGGTGACCTCGCCGAAGTCCAGTAAGTTGGAGCAGCGGTGGTTTCCAACACGGGTTCCGTCCGGGCTGAGAGTCAAGTCAAAGTTCATGAGGGGGCGAGTGGAGATCACCGGAAGCATACCTGCGAGAAAAAGAGAGAAGTTTCCCAGTTTTGACAATTATCTTTGATATTAGGTAAGAGAAGCAGCGAAAATAAATAAATTGTTAAAACAAAAAAGAATTTTAATCAAATCAGGAAGAAAACTGAAAGGTTTCTACCCTTCCATCTCCAACCTACCGTCTATGTGAGGCATGGTGACAGTCACTTTGATGAGGTTGGGGAGTTTGGGGTCATCTGCTCCAGTGTAGCGTAACTTGGCTGAGAACGGTTCAGCACCGACAGTCCCCATCTTACGTGGTTGACACATGCCTTATGGTGACAGAAGAGCAAAGGGAAGAGATTTCTAAACTCAAGGACAGAATCAAGGCCTTCGAGGGGAAAATTGATTTTTTTTTTTGCTGCCATGAATGGATCTACAGCTAAAAGTCATTAAATTCACATTTGGCTATTCTATCAGATTCATCATAGTGCTAAATTGTTTTTTTTTTTTCCATTACCTGCCTGAACTATCACTAAGCGAGGTGACAATTTCCATACCAGTGTGAACACCTTCCAACCACCCAGACAGCGAGTCGGAACTTGTTACATTCAGGATGTGTAGGAGGAACAAGTGCAGTGTAAGTGCATAGCAACAGCAAAAGACCTTTTTTTCTCTCATTTTGAGAAATGAATGAAAGCTCTGACCCATTCTCGGAGCACAGAGTTTGATGCTGCATTGGGCTACGGTTTACTGGGTCTATTGTACGATGTGAGTGTGACGCCTGTGCCATTGGCTTATACTTATGAAATATGATACGTATTTACATATCAAATAGTATGTAAAATTAGGTCAACTCTTTATCAGTGGGTGTGCTTGAAAATGTGCAACCTTTTTTGACTTTTCAATATTTCGGCATAAATATGACTTGAAATATTATTCATTACTGATTTCTGAAATTTATACGGAGATACAAAGAGTTATGTACAGAAGCCCTAAACAAAAATGAAGAGAACTCCAATTAGCCAGGAGACAAAAAAATAACACGTATACAAAATTTACACATCTGTGAGAGACTAAATGTGTGGAGGAGCAGCAGCTAATTAGCAATTAGAGCCGTTCCATGAGATAATTAGCTACCCTGATAACAAAAAAAAAAGAATGTGGATATGTCATTGTCTGATGTTTTCACAAGTTAAAAGTGGTTTACTGCTTGAAAAAAAGATTTGGGAAGATGCTCCCTGTCATCAGGCTGAAAAACTGTGAAAGACTTTGGACTGCTTTGGACAGATTAAAGAAAAATGAAGGGCAGTAATAGTAACCAGTTTAAGTTTAAGTTTAAGTTTAAGTGTAATGGTTGGAAAAAGAAGAAGCACTCTGCATTCAACATTCCAGCACATGAACCTAATTTGATCTATGAAACATGGTGATGGTAGTGTTATAATCTGAGTCTGTTGCACAGCATTTAAGTCAGAATAACTTTTCCTTTAGGGAAGGAAGAATTCTTCATATAACCAGTAAATGTGGAAGTAAAAGTGTCAGCACATCTGTCGTACATCAATAAGACAGCATGAAGTACGTAGCTGTTCAACAAAATAAGGGTTTCTAGTGGAATTCTTGCATATTTCTTAAAAGCCAAGTTAAAGTATTGATCTAAGTTCAAATTTTAAATGGTTGTTACTAGGGCTGGGCAAAATATAGAGATTTTCAAATATATCTCGACTTTGTCACACGAGATATAGAATAAGGGAATATAGTTTGTATCGAGTTAGCTTGTTTTGAGTAAAAATTATGTCTGTTTTAGCATTTTGGACAACTCTATCCTTATTGTGGTCATTGAACGTTATTTATTTATCATTTTAATACACATCAACTCTAATTTCAGTCAAATATTTGAATGCATATGTGCTTCTTTAATAAAAAATACATTTAGCACTTAAGGCTGTAAATTTGAACCATCTCTTTGTTTACTTGACCAAAAAGAATTATATTGAGATATATACATATATCATGATTAAGAAAAAAAATGATTAACTGGTTAACTGTGTCTAAAGGTCCTTTTAACTTATTAGAAGCTCCATAATGCAGGAAGGGAACAAAACAACATGAGGCCAAATCCCTGCTTGATTATTCCTCTTGGGAAATGAAAATGCAGAGTGTGGTTCATTCATTCCTCAGCCCTCACCTTCCTCCCGACTGATAGTCACAACAGGGCTGCTGAGCTCTAAACCCTCATCCCCGTTAGAATTAACAGCTCTGGCGGCGCACTGGACCCTGGAGCCCGCCTGGAAGTAGACTGAGTCCAACGTGATCATCTTGGAGGACGTAAAGAACGTGTCAAAGTCCACCTCCCTCATGGGGCTGGTGACACCATCTGGGCTAGCCGGGGCGCTGATGAGCCAGCGGTAGCGGGTCAAGGTGTTGTTGATGTGCTCGCTGACACAGATAGAGCCCGTCTTGTCATAGTCAGGGTATTTTGTGTTGCAGGCCTGGAGGATGGATAGAGAGCACAGCAGGAGTGGGTGGGTGTACAGGGACAGCGGAGACATGGGGAAGATATGGCAGATGCCAGAGGACAGATGGTAATAGAGGATAAGAACTCAAACAAGTACGTGACTGTTACCAAGAAAATCCAGATGTTACAATATGTTTCGCTTCCATAACATTAAACATTAAAGCATTTGCTTTTTTTAAATAAAAAAAAGATAAAGATAGCAGTTAACGGAGACGGCTTCAAAAGAGTTTTTCAAGGATTTGCTTTTGAATTTGTTGACGCTTAGCCCCCTGCTGTAGAATTCAACACTTTTTTTTCCCTTCCTGACAGGACCTACTTTATTTTGTCTCCTCAGGGAACCTCCTACGCAGCTGACCACAGTGCAGCAAGATGTACACACACACATGCACCCCTGCACACACACACGCACGCACAGTCCCTTCCTCGTGCAGCAGTCACCCAAGGAGCAAATAACTTAACACATCACAAGAATCCATTTAAGAGTCTCACAGAGCCTGTTTCCGAGAGGGGAAGGGATTCTCTAATGTGCGAGAGGATGAGGAGGATTGTGGCCTTCTAAACTGTGTGATGTGGGTTTTAATGACAGGCTGGCCAAAACCTGCCGGACTGCTTAACTTGGGTTCAAGAAAAGTTGGAGTCAAGGAGGGAAACTGGTTATGTTTTCCAGAATTTCCTAAGTGAACACAGTGAATCTAACTGAGCGGTGGGGTTTGATGCTGACTGAACTGTTTTTGCTTTTGTGGTTAAAGGAGCTATATCTGATATTATTTTAATCTTTCTAAAAAAATTGTTTATACATTGTATATTATGTGGTAAAATGACTCATTGATTGCACATATGTACGAGTCCAGGACATTTTGATTAGTGATAGCAGCTAATTTTTAGCTTTGACGTGGCGCTCTCTTTCTATGCCACTGAGGTTAACTTCCATAACTTCCGGATTCCGATCAGCCAGTAAAAACATTCCTCTAGGGAACTAAAATGGCCTGGACTCGTACATATGCGCAATGTACAATCAATGAGTCATTCATTTTTATGGACTTCCCCCTTATACCACATAATATACCATGTATGAAACCATTTTTCTTAGAAAGATTAAAATATCAGGTATAGCTCCTTTAAGTAAAAAGTTCTATTCATTCATAAACCAAATAATATCTTTCCCTGAATATTGTTTGACTCACTGTGACACATATGACTGGGTAGCCGGCTGGTGGATGGAGGTTGTCTGGCGTCCTGGTGACATCATCGTAATGGAGCAGTGACACAACATGAGGCAAGGAGGGGAAGGTGACATCCGCCATGCTGTTGGACTCCTCGATGTAAACTATTACTTTAGTCATCTGTTCCGGAAAAAAAGTCATAAAACTGATGAGTATTACTTAGTCAGACATCTTTAATGATAATGAATGAAGGTGTTAACAATATTCCATATATCCTCTTTCTGTTCCCCTTTATATTTTTATCTTTTTGTATCATGAAATGTTTTTAAAAGCCTAAAAACAGCTGTTGTCTGGTTAGCGAACGCTCGAAAGCGAGCTTTCTAATCTCATTGGGACTGACCTAGATAGATATGGGTCAAAGCAGAAAAAGGTTTTCCATTTCAACTTTTTAAAACTGCATTTTCGGGGTGATTAGAATGGGAAGGTAAAGCATTAAGATGTATCTCACCTGAGTTTCCGCCACCATGTTTTCATCAGGCTTGAGATGGAGGGTGAACGCTTCCCTCATTTCTCTGACACCATCAAATAGCACCTCCACCTCTACAATGTGCTGCTTATCCCCCTGTTTGAACTCAATGTCTGGGTACACACAACCAGTCACAAAAGCAGATGATTAATTGTAGACACGGCAGACAATGCAGCACAAAGAGATCATTATTGAAAGTGAAAAAGGTAATGCATCAGTCTCTGTGTTGATGATATTTTTGTAGCTATAAAAACAGGTCTCAACAAGGTCACACCTCTCTCACTGCTGAATGTAGATTCCCTCAGGGAATAAAAAAGCATTACAGATTAGAGCAATTCATGTTTTACTGCCTCACAGAAACATATCACTAAATGGAAAAAAAAGCATTTCAGGTTTCTATTTGCATAGTGCCAAAGGTGGTCCGTCTTTTTGCAAAGTAAATAACAGAGCTTTGCATAAGAAATACGCTGCTGTGAGATTTTTTCCTGCAAAATGAGAAAAAATTCACCACTGACCACTGTCTGTTTCAAATATGCTGAAACCTGAATGCTGGGTAGACAAGTATGGTTTGATAAGTTCGATATAATCATCCAAATATTTCAAGCCTTGGTTCAGCTGAGAAATGTTCGCTGCTCTAAGAGCTGAATGGATGGAAGGAAAAGGCTTCACAGTACTTACAAAGCGTGAAAAATGCTGAAATTCTATTAAAAATGACATGACCCTCCTCTGGACTAGAGCAGATATTACCTTTCCCAAATTGGGATAAAATTAGAAATTAACAACCCTGCATCGATACAGCCGCAGGTTCATTTTCATTACTTTCAGAACACTGCAGGGAGCCCTTTTCACACTGGTTAAAATTCCTTATGTTAGCCAGAAGCACATCAGGGTGAAGTTTGGACCATTAATGATGGTGTAGAGAAATATGCAGATAAACCAGCTTTTGAATTGTCTCACAACCAAAATCACCAGGCCACTTATTTATCAGTCATTTATAGAAATTGCTGAAATTCCATTCAATGGATGACCTTTAGTTGTAAGAACAAAAAATGCAGAAGTATCAAACATGCAGAGGGCAGCCGTATGCAGGTTAATAAGTAAGCAGCTGTGGATAAATCCCACATGTTCAATGGTCATTTACATTCAGAAATGCCTTCACTGAACCATATACAGGTATAGGCACAACAAATCCCTTTACATGTTCCTTTCCAAATAAACATGAATTTCCGCTGAGTTCGAAGCCGACCAAAGATTTCTTTTCAGTTCACTCATTCAAGTTCAGTTTATATTTATTTTAGAAAATCCATTTGCAGCACAGTTGCAAAGTTTAAGTGCAGGAGATAAACCTCATTTAACAATCCTTCTGAATTAATGTGCTGAGTAAAAAAGTTCAACTAAGAAAGCGTACATACATGCTGCAGAGAGAAATGTGTAAAACAAATAATTCATGATCAAGGCGAGATCTCAAATTTTTTTATGGGAGATATTTTTAAATCATCAGATATCAAACGATAAAAAAAGAAAATCATGTGTGATTCTCAAGTACAGCTCATCCAGTTTACTTCAAATGTGAATTGGAGGCATGATGCAGTCTGCTGTGATTGGTTGTTTTCCTGTCACAGTTAAACTATCCTGATTTAGTTCCACAATTTAATATTCAATCATGGTTCAATAAACTGATTTCTGAATATTTTAGTACTGATATGCAGTCTGTGGAGACTGTGCATGTCTGTGGAGACATACCTTGAGACACAGGATAGTAGTCCTCTCCTGAGATAGCTGACCCGTCTTTAGTGTGAATGCGAACCACTGACACTTTTGATGTGTCGCCCACGCGCACCACAGGGATCCTGACAGTTGCCACGGCGCCAGCTTCCTTCGGTTCACCAATACTAAATTTGGTTTCCAAAAAACGGATGATGGGTCCTAAAGGCACAAAGAAAGGGAAAAAATTGGACAACATCTTAAAAATCTGTTTGACTGTGGACATAAAACGTGAATGATCTCCATGTTAATCATTTCTTCTGGTGATTAGAGATTAAAAACAGAGAAACTTTGCTGTGAAGTTGCTGGGCTGTGTTCCAGCAAATATTCAGGCACCGATCAACTTATCCTGCTGTATATGTGAATCTCCAACACCCTCTGCCTCTCTTCATCTCACTTACTGTCAGCTGTGTCCTTGATTTTCACCACAGTCTCATTCAGCGCGCCCACTGATGCGCCAAACTGCGAGCTGCTCTTCGGGCTGCCTAAGACCAGCCGCAGCTCTTCTCCTTCCTCGTACACCGTGTCATCAACCGGAGACACAATACATGGCTTCTCCACCTCATCTAAAGAGAGTAAGAGAGTTGATGTGACATGTCAAAAAACGTCTGAGTGAAAGAAAGGAATAAATAAGTCAACTACTTTTTGAAACATTTAATATCCTATCAAACAGAAACACCTCAGTCATTCTCCTTACTCAGTCTGGTCATAGTCAGGAAAATGTTTGCCTGTAGCGTTTAGTATAAAAGGAAAAATAAATCTAGAAGAAGCTGTTTCTTAAAACCAGGTGTCATCTCTTCTGCTACAAAAAATAGATTAAAAATAAGAGAGAAGATAAGTCTGATATACCCGGTAAGAAAGTGATGATGGATGCATCCGTGTTGGGTCGTTCATCAAAGTCAAGGGCGACTTGTGCAGAACCCTGACGCGTGTAACAGCGAACCGAGGACTTGTGTCTGATATCACCGCTGCGGTACACTGTTGCTGTTATCTGACCATCACTCTCCTCTCCGATGTAAAGAGGGTCACGGAACTGGACCTTTGGCACTGTCGGTCAAAAGGATGCCGGAGTTATGCACACACACATATATATACTGTATAAATATGGACATAATGATAACTTCTACCTCACTGACAAATAAAAGCTAAAAACAACAAGAGAGGTGGTGAGCACTGCTGTGAAACTGTTACTTCTTGATTTATTGACATCCACGGAAAAATGGAAACAATTTACACCTTCCTAACACTGAACATCTTGACAGGTTTAGTTGTGAAGAGTGCTTTAGATTTCTTCCTGCTTCCCCTTTAGATAAGTCTACAGCCACTGTTTTGAATCGACTAAGTGAGTGGGTGGCCCATTGATTGGCGGTCAGGGTAAGCTGTTATTAAGGACTGATTCAACACAGCATTGCTAGTTTTCTGACTGTAATAAAGGAGAAACAAATCAGACCTTGATTATAAATAATCACAGGATCACTTACAGTCAGACACTGAGTCATTGATGAAGACTGTGGACTTTCCAGGTTCTCCCAGGATGCCATTCATTGGCATTCGCAGGATTAGCTCAAAGTTCTCCGTTCCCTCCAGCTCTGGTTGTCCTAGATCATCCAGGATGGTGACCCTGAATATCTGCATGCTGAGACCAGGGGCAAAGTCCAAGTTAAGGCTGATGCCCACATAGTCGATGCCCGCTGGAGGACCAAGAGAAAACAGATTGAGGGTTTGTGGAGAAAGATTTGAGGTTAGATGCATACATCGTGGAACTGGTGGTAAATTATGAGAGCTCACCCTCTGCAGAGACAGGCTCAGCCTTGCGAGAGCGGACAGTCACCGTCCCCGTCTTGGAGAGATCAGTTCCTGTCCTCCACACTTTGATCTCCACAAATCCGTCACTCTCATCCACATGATACTCGACTTCCCCAAAGTAAAACACTGGAGCTGCAGAGCAGACACAAGAAAAAAATGCAGTTAGCAGAAATTGCACGTTCTCCATCATGAGTTCACGATTTCCTTGTCAGCTCTGCTTGTGATTCTAGTCAAAGACTGTAATTTGCCGACGCAATTTAGTTAAGTTTGACATTTTGAGATTAAATTCAAACCCTCTGACCAAATAAATACTTAAGGAGCTTTTAAGACCCGGGTAAAATTTTGGCCTTTGCTGTCTTATCATCTCAGGTTGCTTTAACCTCGACCTGCCAGCAGACACTCAAAGTCAAGCATGACTCATTTGTAAAGACAGAGGTCAAAAAGCCACAGCTCATTAGTCTGGCGTTAAACTACAGGGAGGTCTAACCTTTCCTGGCCCCTCATCCGGACCTCACTGCTAATTGTTATTTGCCCTTTCACGCAATGAGTGCTGCATTGCCTGCCTTAGCTCGTTCGCAGTAAACCAAACACAGGTTGTAATTATAAACCCAGCATGTGCTTTTTAGATTACATAACAGCATTACACTTATTCATTCCTTTAAATGCAAGGTTAGCATGTCTCTCCTATTAGAGCGTGAGGATACATGCATGTTTCATCAAATCATTGGTCACATGACGAATGATTTGATGAGAAATGCTAATACATGATGGGAGAAAAACGGCCCCAAAAGCTGTCAAATGGCTTTTGGGGCTTAAAAATTAAGGTTTTTATTGACCTTTCATATTTCTGAGAAGGGTTTCAGAGAACCCTCAGGCATTTGGAGGTGAATTCAAATGATGCTTTTGTACTAAAATGCTTCTTCTTTTTTTTTAGGACATTATAAGTCTTCAGGGGTTAAAGGTGCTACACTGCATTCCCATTCAATTTCTTTAGTTCAGAATGGTGATGTGCAGCGAGGACACACTAGTCCCACTCATGGCAGGCTGTGTTTCTTCCTCTGACAGAAGAATTAAGTACTTTTAACAAATAAGGATACAGTTAGCGCTGAAAGGCCCGTCTGTGTGTGTGTGTGTTTATGTGTGTGTCCTTTTTTCTCTGAATGTTGAGCAGTGAGACGATGAGACAGAGAAAACGACCCCCCAGATAGCTCAAAGGCTTGTTTGAACAGGGATTGCTTCCTGAGGCAGTAAAGTGAAGGCAGTCCAGTGTGTATTAGACAGCTTCATCTCTCACAACCCCCCCACCCGTCAAGTAAAAAAAGACAAGAAAAAAAGGGAAAAGATAACCTGACACAATAAAAGATAAAAGTTTTGCCTCTGCTTTAAGCTGCTAGTCATTCTCACTTGTCTCTTTTCTCATATCCTTGTGCGAATCCCAAAATAGCAAGTGTATTATCAATCAGTTTAGTTCAGGAACAAACATTTAATAACCCACATCAGTGCACATATATAAAAATAATACTTTGACATCTTATTTATACACATTAACTGGGACAGATGATTAAAAAAAAGCTAAGCAGTATAATAAAACGGACTGAGAATGCATTCTGACATGATGCAGGAGGTGACTGCTCAGGGCAACAATATCCAGCGAGTATTAAACATCAAATGCAGCCCTTGCCCTCTTGCTCTACTCTTTTAACTTTTCCTCCTACACACACCTAACAGATGTGGTGCTGGCTGAAAATTCAAATAGTTTTTGTATTTGCAAAAACACAGAGTAAAAGTGGCACCATAGACTGCGTAGGTGGTAAAAAAACAAAACAAAGAAAGAAACAAAACAAAACACACAAATGGATAGTGACTTTTGACCAAATACACTGGTAAAAAAAGGGGGGGGGGGTAATTAAAATAATAATGTGAATTATTATTTGGGATGAAGCCTCAATAATAACAGCAGAAGCATTGAGCTCAACTATAAATATATAAGACATATAAGAAATATAAAAGGATCCTTTTACTTGGTTGTTAATGAACATTTCTGCTTTCACACAAGTCTCAGCTATGCCTGACTTGACATAAGAGGCTGTTTAGTGATGAATGAGCGCTGCATCCTCTCTGCTCTGTGGGGGCATGCCTCTACTTTAGCACCCCAGTGTATCTGTGTGAACGCTGGAAAAGGTGTAAAAACAAATTGTGATAATTACTACTGTGTGGGTGTCTGTAACCATTTGTGTCACCATGTTTTTAAATACAGTTTTATAGAGCATTCTCAGCTGTCCTCTGAAGCAGTGCCTTCGCTTTAAGAATGAAGCAGGCTAATAAGGTCTTACAAACCTGTCTTTAGGTACTACTTTGGAGCTCTGAGTTACATTTCTTCATGCCATAAACAGCTTTTGTTGAATGCTTGAGGCTGAGATTATACAAAAAGTATAGGGTCACATTAGGATGAAAAAAGTAAGAAATACAAGTCAAGACTTCCAGTTCTGAGATATACTGTTTCCAGTGGGCACTATGCAAAAGCTGAACTGAAATCAAATGCAATGACTTCAACTGAATGAATTAAGATGAAGCATACATTGAAACAAAGTGTGTTGCTTTTGAATTAAAAACAACCTAGCTTTTGTAACCAAAGACATGTAGTTTCAAGAGATTGCACAACAACAACAACAACAACAACAACAACACACTTTCTACTTATAAATTGTAAATAATATGTGAATTTAGATGGACCCTGCCTCTTGGCTGACAGTAGTTGGGACAGGCTCCAGCCCACCCGCAACCCTGAACTGGACTAAGCAGTATAGAAAAAGAATGAATGAAGATAAAACTAAGAAAAGACACATTTCATGGGCTCTAATACATTTAGTGAAATAAATGTGACATGTGAAAGTTATTATTTGGAAATAATAACTGGGCTTAAAAGTAAAGGGACAACTGCACAATTTGAATCAGCATCCATGATGGTATTGGGGTGCATTAGAGCACATGACATGAGTAACCTGTGCATATGTGAAGACACCAACTGAAGCCACCGTTTATGGGAAAATTCTTTTATTGGGTTAATTTATTCCAGACTCTCTATGTCCTGCGTAACGGGGAGTCAAATTAAGGTCGTGAATAAGAATAAATACAGAAAAGGAGTGTGCCACAAGATGTTGCTTCCACTTTAGAAAATATGTGCTTTAAATTGTAGTAAATGTTAATTTATCTAAGAATTTGGTGTTTTTTTGCCTCCAAATGACAGCTGGGAAAAAACAAAACAAGACAAAAAAAGAGATCCCAACTGTGACCAACATTTAAATGAAAGATCTGGTTTCAGAGTAAGATTATGAACTTATAAAAAATCCTGCAAACTCAGTTGTGACCTTATGGACATAAATGAAAAGCCCTGCGTCCTTGCAGCATACAAGCCTAGACAACGCTCACTTTTAGAGAACATGCACACATGCACAGCCATGCAATGCAACGGAAGACCACTACTGTCAAATTTAATCTGATGAACTGCTAAATTGAACAGATATCCTTGAGCCTTTTTTTCCTCTATCTGAGGTCCAAGAAAATTTATGTGAGAGAGACGAGACAGGCTGACCGTGATGGAGAAATAGATGGAAATGGAACAGCATACTCGACATGACTTTGACCCGGGGTAAGAAAGAACGAGGCTAAATAGAAAACTATCAGTCACACTTGAGGGTTTATTACGTGACTTTCGCACCATTTACTTTGCAGGATTTGAAGTCTAAAATTAACTTGTTGCTGGCAGAAAAAGTCACATAAACAGGCGTGTGGTAGCATGGACACAAATAAAAACATGCTGTTGCACCAT
This sequence comes from Craterocephalus amniculus, assembly GCA_036024015.1. Lineage (NCBI taxonomy): Eukaryota > Metazoa > Chordata > Actinopteri > Atheriniformes > Atherinidae > Craterocephalus > Craterocephalus amniculus. The sequence goes on from JAVQJG010276855.1 coordinate 44,599, forward strand.
TTGTTTCAGTATTTTCCTTGGCAATTTCAGGCGGTATTAACAAGAAGCAGGGTGCAGTCGGACTGCCTGGGTGCAGGTATTAGAGCGCTGTCAGACAGTGTACTATTCTCTGGGTGGCTGAAAATGACACATCATCTCTCCCTGGAGTTAAGCTTTCACAAACACATTTCCATTTCTTTGAACTAAGCACCAAGACTGACGTCTTCTGACAATTTACTAACAATCAGGCAAGGTGTCAGGTTTCTTGTTAACTAGCCTCTAGATGCATCCACACACACACACACACACACATACACACACACACATAGAGTCAAGCTGGCACAGCTGCTTGTATCTTTAAATGAGCTCTCAGATGTAAGTAATCATTGTTTTATTTATCCCAGCTTTCAGTTTGGCATGATGACTCCTCGCTGACACTATTCTTTCTAATACAAACAGTAAGAATGAAACCTGAAAAGCCCATTAAACTGGATGACTTGGAAAGACTTCTGAAAAGTAAACTGTCAAAAGTCTGAGAGAAAAAAGACTTCATTTCTTAGACTGAATTCCTGAGCGCTGCAAAAGAGGAGCTTTCTTCGATAGTAGTTTGTACATTACTATGTAATGTAGTATTCAGATGAACAAATGTCGCCCGTTTTTACTATTTCAATCCTGATGCATCACTAGTCCTTTGGGACACTCTTAAATGTAAACAAAAACCAACTGCAGCTTTTTAAAAGGCATTTCAACCCTGAATTTAACTGAAAAGAGTACAAAAAGGTATCGTAAAAGATCAAAAATAAACTGAGAAATCTCAGGGGATCTATAATACAACCTGGTATAGAAGCTGCATCTAAGAAAAAGCCTTGTAGAAATAAAAAAAGTTTTCTGTATCTCCAAATGCATGTTCAACTTCAAGGAGAAAATATTTATACGGTGCAACCTTCTCTGGACCAGAGCTCATTTAAGATAGACTGAGGGGAAGAAGACAAATTTCTTGTGGTCTGACAAATGAAACAGAAAAATTATTTTCAACCCTGTGGGCTGAGGAAGAGCGGGACCATCCTTTGTATCATCAGCGCACAGTTCAAACATCCACGATGAGAGGGGATCCATTAGTGAATAAGGCAAAAGTAACCTGCTCACATCTAAGGGCACCTTTAGGTTCACAGTTTTGTTTTGGAGGTTTTGGACTGACATATACTGCCAAAGACAATGTCCATTCTCAGATGACCTTGATATTTTTATATGACAATATCAAAGGCAGACTCTGCATGCATGGCAACAAGATGGCTGCAGGGTGAAGGGTTTTCAAACGTTTCAATTTTAAAAAACTGATGCTACATAATGATAAATATAGCCATTCGCCAACCTTTCAAATTAAAATATGTTTTCCATAAAATAATTTCTTTGTTTTAACATCTGGTTAATCTGATCTTAGTACCATTTCTAGCAAGCTCCCATGTGGTATTCACTGTGTTACCATGTAACTTTTGACCCAAAAATTAGCCTAAAGTGAGTAATAACAGATGATTTCTGGGGTCAGTAACAGTGCTTGACATGTGTCGGCACTCCTAGGGGGAAGCCCTCTTTAGAGACGAGACATTGTAACTTTGCTCCGTCTCTCATGGGATCATGTGACCTGGAGTCTTCCTCTATAAACACATGGGTTCTTCTACTTTTCCTCCTCTTAAATTCAAAGTTTCTCAAGGCTGAACAAAGTAGGTAGGTGCAAAATGATGTCTGAGGAGATCAGAAAGAGAAATGTACCAAAATGCGACATACTTTTTCACATCTTCCAGCAGCATTTATTCATAACGACAGTAAGTCCTGATGAGCAGCAGAATGTTCCAGTATACGTCTGTGTTTACTGTAAATGCAACTAGTTGAACCTAAATGACTACAGCCCCAATCTAACGTGACTCTCTATACTTTTCGCACAAGTGGTCTAATTTGCATACCATAAATGCATTTCCTGCAATTCATGCAAATATCCAAGAGGTATCAGTTAACAACTGGCTTGGTTTAGTTTTTTGGTTTTTATATTCGATTCGACAGGAAGCCGTAATACTGTAATTTTCCATACACTGTAAGCTAAGGGTTAACGCTGACGTTGCATAACAATAAGTTATTTACATGAGTTGTGCCAAAGTTACTGCTTCATTTGATACCCAAAACTATAATTTATACTAATGTTGTTGGGCAGTTTTTGCTTGAATTCCTGAGTCAAAATTACTTCACTATCAGCTGGTCAAAGTGGTCTACTAACATGATTCCAAAACACAGATTGAAACTCTTTAATTTTGCAACCTGGTTATGTGGCCTGTGGAAAGTTACAGGTTTTGTGCCCCTAGTGGGCAAAAGTTACAGGCATGAGGCATCCTTAGCAGATTTTTGGGCTTTTTTTTGTTGTTTTTCCTTACCATCGATGTAGCATCTCAAGTATTTTGGAAATAAGATTATAAATGAAAGATTTTATAGGTTACAGAGATCTTCTCTACAGTATTTCCTGTCTTCTCTGTCATTTCCTGTATCTTTATAGGACAATATGTGATAGTTAAATATAGACTCTTGTTTTCCTGCTACGGAATATGACAAATAATGAGGTCAGTTGCGACAGGAGAACATTAAAACGCTAAAAATAGAAAGCATATTTGTGTTTATATGTCTGTAGCATGCAACCAATGAAAATGGAATAATTTGCAACCAAAAAGACAGTCAGGTCGGTTTGAAGATACTATCTTATTTGTCTGTTGAAACATACAGTAATGTATTGTAAGGTCTGCACAAAACTTCAAAGATGAGAGTTTGCATTAAAGTTAAAGTGGATGGCAAGTCAATGTGTGAGTCTATAAGCCGGCAGAGTGCACAGGGACAAGACTTCTTCCAACCTCTGGAGACCGTTACAGCTTTGACAATGTAAAGGTCAAATCCTTTGTTAAAACGCTAATATCACACGTGCACAACAGAGCATTGATATGATCTATTTTTAGCTGAAAAACGACTAAAAAAGTTTGCCTGTGACAATCTATAGCGTGGCATTTAGCAAAACCTTGAGCGCAGATATCAATCCGTGTGCGTGACGTCTGTAAAGTAAATCAATGCAGAACAGTGAGATGGTGGAGAATTTCTGTAGATTGAAGCAGGTATTTCCCTGCAGGCACATCAATCCCCAGATAAATCTACATATGTTTCAGCCATCCAGGATGTGTAATCTCCACAGCCCATATGATGCTGCAACTGGGAGAAAGCAGACAGCGGGCATATCTAATAATGCATGAGTCCTGAGTAACTCTCCATTCTAATTAAAACATGTCAGAACAAAAACGAGATGGGATTTTGATTCCATCTGTCTGATGGTGGGTGCAGGCTCGATGTCAGGTTGCTTTCAGCGCTTTAATCCTGCAAAACCCAGCGTGTTTGAAAACAAGCTTGAAGAAGAGAAATTCTGTTTCTCCCAATAAATACTTGAATTTATGGAAACAAAGACAAATGTGAAAAGCAATTCAAGATGGCAACTTTACCAATACACTGCATTTATGTCTGACTGGGGATCCACGCTTAAGTATTGTTTGGTAATTAAGTCAAGCATCAATAAATGAAATCTTCTCAATTTCAAGACTGGGACTGAAAAAATAAACAACTTTTGCAAAGTTCACCACAGCATCTGGGATTCAGGGTAAGGTACATAACATTTGATGAAAACAAGTGTTTAAACAGAATTTGATTTAAAAGTTTTCTCTGCAAAGTTAATAGAACTTGCAGAAAAGGTCACTGCCAGCAGAAATAGAGAGGCAATCAGTAAGCGAGTAAGCAGAGAAACTGAAAGCGAAAGTCTTACCATCATCCGCATCTTCCATGATAGTGACAGTGGTGGTGGGGTAATGCATTCCCAGACGTCCCCCAACGGGCAAGGACAGAGTCACATTGAAGCTCTCTTCTCCTTCATATAGTGAGTCGTCTATGATCACCACGCGACACAGCTTCTCTCTCTCACCCTTGTCAAAGCGAAGCAGGCTGCTGTGCTCTTCCGGACGAGAGATGTAGTCCGAGTATGACAGCACAGTGGTGGGGATGGTTCCTGTGGCAGAACCTGATGATGAGAACCCATGTTATAAAATCATTATAAATGTTATAAAACTCTTATAAACCTAAAATATACGTGGCTATAATTAAAGGGTATTCACATCAAATATGATATGATGCAATGTGTTGAACTTCCTTTTTTGAATGGGCAGGAAGGGGGCATGAAACATAAGAGTTTACTCAAATGTGAAATGTCAACAAAATGCATATCCCTGAATGAAATAAACCTGAATCTGAATTTTAATGGGCTGAATTATAATTGAGGAAATAAAACAAAGGCTGTCACAAGTTTGGGCCGTTTCCTCATAATCTCCTCATTATTTACACAGGTTAAAGGCCTGAAATTAATTCCAATTAATTAGCTTTAAGAAGCTGCTGCTGTAACCTCCAACATGTGCCCACAAAAAATACATAAGCCTACAGAATAGCTGATTTTATGAAAATCAAAAGTAGCCAAATACAGAGTCTGGTAGGCCTGTGCTGTCATAAAAAATACTAATAAGAAAAATAATATAAAAATGAATGAATGAATAGTTAAATAAAATAGTTTGAATGCTATGGTAAATCATCTTTTTTCTTAGTCAAAATGTAATTGAAAGGATGTTTGAGTCATCAAAAATCAGATGAGACCGGACGTTTGATTAAAACGGCATAAAGAGTGATCTTAGAGCAGAGCGTGACACAGCTAAGCCCATGCAGCTACTGTATATGAGCTTAGCAGTGTCACATCCACTCAGTGTGTCAAACTCCATAAGCAGGTAAGAAGACAAGCCTGACACCCCATCTACAAAAAAATCTTGAGTCACCACTCTTGTTTTTTATATATATATATATATATATTGTCAAAAAAACAAACAAAAAATAATTGGAAATGTGCAGTGATTTTCTGAAACATTCACAAGCATAAATAAAAATGCAATATATAAAGCAAAAATTTAGTTTCAACTATTCTCACAAAGTAAAATCCATCGAAACATCCAATTTGTATTATTCTGGTTCAGAGCAACAGGAAGCTGGAGTCTATCTGCTTTAATCAGGTGAGTGGTGGGAGTCGCCCTGTATATGTATTCTAACAAAGTTCAAAGTCAACATTTGGAATGGCAACTTTTACTCTTCAACATGGTCTGAACCATATTTAACAAGTTTTCTTGTCATTTATTTAGAAGTATCTTTCAGGAATAGCTCTTCAAGCCTCTGGAAGAACATTTCAAAGCTCGTCTTTTTGTGATGTTTGCTGTCTGGTACTCTGCTCTCTGCCTGGAGGAGCTCCTACTGCTTCAGTAATGCCAAGGTCTAGATTCATTACTCCATAAGACCTGTAGTCACTGAGTTACCTTATGAAATGAAATAAATTTTTTATTTATAAAGTGCTAGGGTAACAGAAAGCAACATAAAGTGCTTTACATCTTGTAATGAAAACAATTTATGCACATTTAAAAAATGGGGGGGGGAAGCGTTCACACACCAGGGAATGTAACAGCAATTTACCCCCCACCCAATTCTGCACAAACATGAACTCCTATATTTATAGAAGATAACTAGCGGGTCCAGTCACACTGGAAGCTAGCCCACCCATGGAAACAGTAGGCGCCACCCCAGGAATCACCCAGATCAGGGCAGGCTGATCTCAACGCAAGCACATGACTGCACTGCGGGACCCTCAGCCACCCAGACAAGGCAGTCGACCTGGCAACCACCCGAGCAGGCGGAGCCACCAGTGATGAGGATCCCCATAGGGAATACACTGCTTAAATAGTAAAATGAAAAATCTAATAAACTTTAAAACAAGAATAAAATACAGATAAAGGAGTTATTGATAAAATAAAATAAAATAAAATAAAACAAAATAGAATAAAATAAAATAAAATAAAACAAAATAAAATAAATTAAACAAATAAAATAAAATAAAATAAAATAAAACAGGTAGGTCATTAACCCCTTTTTCAAAATATGAGCCGTCCGTGCAGGTTTAGCCTTATACATCCTTTAACTATAAATATTAAATTGCAAATGATTCAGTACATTTTGACACTCACTATCTGATTTGATCATTCTAACCAGTGAGCTGGTAGATGAGGAGGGAAAAAAAAGACTAATCCATACCCTGCTGTGTGTAGCAGACCACCATGAGCTCCTCGCTGATGTCTCCACTGCGGTGCACCGGGATGAAAAGCTCCCCAACATCTTCCTCTACCAAGTGGATCTGTTCAGGAAAGAATACAGTCGACTCTGTTTGGAACAAAAAAGATAAACAGAGAGCAAAAGGAAAAGAGGAAAAAGGTAAGAATGATAAAATGCAAAATAATCATCAATAATCCAAAAAACATGAAAGATTACATTACAGCTGAGAAGGAGTATTGAAAGCTTTTGCACTGACTCTGCATTAACTAACAGCACTGATATATTCCTATTTCTTATCCGAGGTGGTGGTCCTGTAGTGTGCTTATTCACAACTTTCTGGTTTGCAGCAACCTGAGGTGTTCTTCGAAGAGACCTCTCCGCAAGTTTTTCATACTGCCTCATGTGCGGCAGACAATCACACTTACAGCTCTCTCAGGTTATCTCACAGAGTAGATCACTTGGGAGTTCCACTCATCGACTTCTCTATACACAGAAGGGTCAGCCACTCACTTATTTTCATACTCCACTCCTCTCTGTACCTTGACTCGAGTTTGTGATTGAGAGAAAGACTTAAGGCCGGTGAAAGCGTCATCTATCAAAGCAAATAACTTGCTAGTGTTGTAGAAACAGAGGTGTTGAAGCTACTCTCCGCCGACGCACTGGGGCCAATAAGAATACAAACAGACTGGACCATGATTCACATCGCCCCGGTTCTTCTCCTCACTCAATGAATGAATGTATGGGACTGAAAAACACACTTGCAGACAGCTTTCGCAACATAAACAGCAATTAAGTGCTAGCGTGTGAAAAATCAGTAGAAAAAAAAATGGATCTATTTGATGCAACACAGTATAAAACGCGGTAAATACCTGAGGAGACTCTTTGAGAGGAAAACGTCAACATAAGACAATCTCCCACACAGCGGGAGGTCAAACATTTCTCCTCTCTTGTGGTAATACTTGCTAAATCGCTCTCCTCCTCTCAATCGTTTCTCCTGTCTGTCACAGTCAACAATCTGTCACTCCCCAGGGGGCGTACAGGGCCTAAGAGCAGGAGATTGGGGTCCAGCGCTTACCTATTCCCTCCACGCACATCCAATGCTACGCCCTGATTTTCCACTACCACTCCAAATATATACTGCACACGTTTCACCTCCCAGTTCCCTCGCATCTAATCGCACACTTCCCTTATCTACCACCTCTGAATCCAACGTAGATTTAGGAAAAAAGCAAAGGTTTTTCTTTTTCAAGTGGGTCAAGTTCACCACCTTGAGGAAAACAGAAAAATTCTAAAACATTCATGAAGGAGGGGGGAAAAGACACACGCCTTTACAGATGATGATGAGATGGGAAACGCTTGCACCTAAGCCTAACCCCCCCTATAAAAAAAACAATATGAGAAGTCTGTTTGGCTTTTATTCCTCTGCCGAGCACTTCTCCATTATTGATCAAACCATGAATATTCTATGGATGAAGAGATATTGTCTTTTTAAGCAACTGTCTGCTTGTGAAGTGATCGTAGCACTTTTTACTTACTACTTTGAAAGGACGCTTCTGCCAAAATGTGGACCTATGCATGAAACAAACCAACCCACAGATCTGCAGCTGATGGTGCTATATAGCAGTTAAAAGCAGCAAAACAATCGAAAAATCAAGCTAACTAAAACAAAGCTCTTACAATTTCAGATGCATCTACATAACTGCAGCTGGCCTTGTGTTTCTGAACAAAAAAAAGGAAGGAAAAACGGCTCTTTCTTCAAATTAATGGCGTGACCTTGGCACGAAATGCAGAAGAGTAAAAAGCTCCACTGATATATAGCGTCCCCGGCTGTAAAGGAGTCAAGAAAGATGTATCACCAGATGTGGCTAGAAGCTGCTGCTTGCAGCGTACAGTCAAACCGCAGGCTGCCACCTTCATCTCTAGTCAGCATTGTGCTTGGATTATATATGAAAGTCAAGTTTGGGAGGAGGAAAGCTTGGCTATCACACGGGCAAACACTCCACGGGAAAAGCCAACTCCTTGGTATTAATCACAGCAGTAAGAGGGGTGGCAGAAAATATGCGCACCTACAACTATAAGAAACGCTCAACAATATAGAATGGCTCCAGGCACTTGCATAAACTGGGATTTTTGATGCTTTTGGGGAGAAACTCTTGTTATGCCCTCCTAAATTTTGGATCATTTAGTTTAAGCTTAGCGATCTGCTCCACCCGTCTCTCTATCTCTCTCTCTCAAGCTAATATTAGCCAGGCTGATGTGTCCTCGAGGGAGGGAATCTATGGGCAAACCAGAAGACCACACAAAGCCTGTTTGCATCATTAGAGACAGCACAGATTCCGCCACAGGCATAGCTAAAGCTTCACTGGCCCATTATAGTACAGAGTGGCATATCTCTGTTACATTAGACAGCCCCTGGGGAAGACAGAAAACAAACTAGCCCCTGCCCTTCACACACATCATAATTAACCCACAGGGGAGGAGAGATGGAGGCAGCAAAATGAGCCAGGGAGAGCCTGAAAGTGAAAGAATGAGGAGACAAATGAGAAAGGGGAGCGACAAGAAGAACTGTCATTGTACATCTATAATTACTCAGAAGTTGCACTGAAGAGGGTGGCAATGCATACGAAAAAACGGAACACAAAAAGAAAGCTGCAGCATCGTTGGAGCACAGCAGCCGGTCTGTCACTCGACTCGATACCACATTAACACTTCAATTTGCAGGGAAAGACGCGAAGCGCCACGAGGAAATTGCACACAAAAAGTTATTTAGGTATGAAAGTGGAGGGAAAAAAAGCAGAGTAGAAAGTGTTTGTGTAAAATTCTACCTCTTCTGCTTATATTTAGTTTAATTAGCAACACTGCTTAGCTGTTTTTAGTGTGCTAAAAACAGTACAACAATATAAAAACAGGCTTCAATCCTGGCCATCGAATCAAAATAGTATGCCTCTACCTTACCTGAAGGCAATTTAAGAAAACACACTTTACTACACACTTGCTTCACAATCTTGTAAATGTCTATACTACTGTATCTAGTACAGGCAGGGGAAAGGATGCTGTAGACATTGTTCAGGCGTTGCTCACCACTCTTCATTTTCTCTACAACACTTTTATCACTCTCAGATGAAATAGATTAAATGTCACAGATCATATAAATATGTAAGGATTCTTTTTCATTTACTGAACTGTTCTGTTCTTTATGTGAGATACAAAAAACACATTCAGACCAAGTAAAGGTTGCGCTGGTATTTTGGTATTTCGTAACCTTTTAAATTTCTTTACTCATCCTAGTTTTTATCCACAGCTAATTTGGGAGCATCAGTCCTGCCCACTTTTAAGATTCCCTTATTTTACTGAGATTTCTTAATGTCATGGTCAGCAGCATCAGTGATAACATCTCTGCAGTAGTTAAGAATTAAGAGTGTCTACACTGATCCATTTCTTAATAAATCTGGAAAACCAGAATGAGTACCTTTAGTAAAAAAAACATACTGATTTAGTTGTGAATCTATACTTTTATGCCTTTGCCTTGTATCCACCTGTGCTTTTCTTAGAGAGAATTTCAAGTCAAATCTCCTCTTTTTGTGGATTTCATTGCCCTTTTTACATCACTGAAGGAGGCCTGTAATATCCACTTATGAGTCAGCGTAGAAGTTTCACAGTCAAGAAAAGATGTGATTCATGGTTTTTCCTACCTCTGCCTCTACCTCTAGAGAAAGTTTTTACCCATTGCTGACTTCAATCAAGATTCATTAGTCCCTCTATCGTTCAGTTGAGTTTGTAGTTTAGTTTGATGTGGAATCAGAGGCTTCGGCTCTCTCTGTACAAAGATGCAAAGATCCCTTTCGCTAAAGGGAGGTAAATAAATAAAAAAATGGGAGCTCTAATGATCAAAAGGGGATTTATACATTTTGGCACTTGTCAAAGTGGCTAATTTCCTCCTCATCTAATGCATGGAAGACAAAAACAGTAAAACCTCAAAATCTTTAAAATGAAAGTTGATTGTTAACACCTTAGATTTTACTGAGTGCCAAATGTAACATCTGTGTTCATCAGCAGCACTGACCATCAATGGGATCCAGGATCTCAATGGTTGCTGTGACAGGGAACTCCATCACTGCCATCACCGGCTCTGAAAGCAGAATCTGGAAGGTCTCGGCCTGCTCGTACTTCCCATCAGACAGGATTCGGACGCTCCACGTGGCTCGGGTCTGTCCTGGGTTGAACTGGACCTGCCTCTGCGTCTTCCCCTTGAAGTCCTCATCCTTCTTTGCACTGCCATCCTGAGTGCCGATGCCTGAGAAATGCAGACAGTGATGGACATGAGAGATAAAGAAAAGATGAGGATAGTCAGACAGATGAGTTAACAAAAAAAAAAAGATAAGAGAGAAGTGGAATGACCACAGGTGGTGACAAGCGGGAGAAAAAAGCAGATGAAAAACAGATTCGATGTTCGCACCCTTCAGTGTTGTTCGGAGTGGTGAGAAAAAATGGGTGTTGGGTCTATTTTTCTTCAGTGATCATTTACAAAGCCTCAGGATTGTGTTTTGTGAATTTGTGACTCGAGCCTCTAGATAAGCATATTGAACATTACGTAGATGGATTATCTGAAATACTCTCTCAGGGGTTAGATGTGCACACAAGAGTTTGTACATGTGTGCATCAGTTTTGTCTTCCAGCGTTTCTTTTCCATTTATTACAGGCCTTTCATGTTATTCTACCTCACTGTGATTCATCTAACATTCATGTTTAGAGATACATCCTCTTCAAAGGTGAAAAACTTACAGGCACCACTGGGCTTCACATTAAACATGGACTGAGGAACCCAGGTGGATACTTCATAAAATATGATAAAATCTGAAAAATGATTCTGCTCATATCATTTTGTCTACAGGAACGGCGCTTTATGAGAACAAGATAGTCATAGCCAAGCCGGCAGATGTTTGTGCTTGTACATAAAATGCATTTTTTTTCTTTTTTCAGACATTCAAACAGAAAACATAAGGTTTCAAACGTGTGGGTACTTTCAGTCATAACTTGTACACAGAATTATGTGCAAAATATAAGATTAAAATAAACTTACGTCACAGTTATTCAGGTTTCTTTCAGTCATCATAAAAAAAACATTTGTATTTGTATTTGTATTTATTTATGTATTTTCACAGTCTTTTTCTTATGCATGAGATGACAGCTTTTTCTCTTTGGCCTCTTTCAGTAGTGGCACTACCTGCACCCAATACATATTAAACTTTGTATTCCTTGATTGTGTATAATTTCCTACAGGTAATACATAAAGTACATAAAATATAAAATATACATTAATTATAACTATATAACTATAACTATTACCAACAGTGGGTGGCAGTGAAATAAAAACGCAATGGCTAATGTACAAGAACAAGTGGAGAGAGGAAAACATTATGAAAGAGGAACTTAAAATAGCGATCGCTAATTGTAACCAGCCCAGCCTGATACCTAGTAAAGGCACTGGTTGTCCTGATTAATGGTAGCAACTATAAACAAGTGTGGAAATGTAATCAGCAGCACTATGACAGAGACACTATGGTGTTGTAATGAACACAGAAAATGCACGGCTCACAAGCTATTTGTTTTATAATAATTTACCTGCATTAAATTATGTCTTAACTTCATTATTGTTTTGCAAATTGACTTGGTGTTCACAAAACCAAAATAAACAACCATAGGAGAAATAAAATACCGAATCACATTACTGAGTAAAAGTAATTCCCTTCAATCACCCTATAGCATGACTGTTAGCAGCCAAAAGAAATGAAAACACTTCTGAGCTTTGATATTATTGAAAATACCTACATTATCCAAAAATATAACATCACCTTTGGAATTGTTATATTATATTTTTATCTGGTCTCTAGCTGTGAGATAAAGCACCCCACCATGAAGCTTTTTGGTTAACAACCCAACAGGGTAGTCCCAGCAGGAAAAGCTGAAGATGCAGCTATAGTTCAGTGTAGCTTAATAAATATAACATAAAAATCTACGACTCTGGGGGCAGCTGAAAGCATTTCAGGGAAATCTAAGGGCATGACTAATGGAAGTTCACTCATTACAACCTCTGCATGCGTGTTGTACTGCTGAGTGGTCCTTTTAGCGTTTCCCTGGTCATGTTTCTTGGGATATGTTACTGTTTAGTACAGGACCAAACATGATAGATGAGAAGTACAAAATCATAGCAAAACAATTTCATATTTAGCCGAGTTGTGAACCAAATGTGCAGCTCATTTGCATTACATTGCATTGCGTTGCATTTAAAATGAATACAATACATAAAAGTGGCATTTGCACTCTATATACTAACATACAAACACTCACTCTAAAAGTAAACTTTAAATTGTTAAAATGGACCATTGCTTTACCACACAAAGATTAATATCAAAGTTTATCAAGAATATGTTCTTATTAAATTGAAGAAAACGTGATAATATCCTTGAAGCAGTAAAAGTTTTTATACTGTAGCAGTTTTTTTCTGAATGAGAAAGTTCAGTTTTGGCTGTGGGCAGGAGCTTAGGAGTTCTTAAAAGCCCCATTAAGTCACGTTTTGCAACTTAAACTGGACTAAATAATAGCAGATATGAAATGTTGTTTAATGCACTACAGCAATCAGCAACTGTATCTTTAAAAAAAATTGCAGACCATCTTTTGTACAGCAAGTTAGACTAAGCTGCTGTAATAAAACTGGTTGTTTACCAGATTTTAAGCGTGGTATCTTGGTAAGCAAGCAGTCCTCTGGCTCAGCACGACAGATACATTGTCATGCAGTGCAGTCTATGATATACAGTATGTAAAAAGCTTGTTTTAATGGAATTTCTACTCTTTCCTGAAATGACCGGGAACCAGTCTAACTCAAGGAAGAATGAAAACATTTTCTGCTCTAAACTGCTCACTTCTGAGATCTAAAACAAAAGGAGTTGTTAAAAAAAGAAGAGAAAGAAAACACAGAGGTAAACAGGCTTCTGTTTCTTCCAACTTGAATCCTGGCATCAGATGTACATCAGTATGCAGTAAAATAAAAATTAAAAAAAAACTTTCTAACATTGGATATATTTTCTTGACTGCTGTTATTTGTTTCTTTTCGTGTCACATAGTAATCAAACTTTTCTTTATTTAGTGGGGTTGGATCTCACCTTTACAAAAATTACTTGATCCATATCAAATAAACCACACCTTCATAAAACACCGTACTACAAAGGTGAGGAAGTAAATATCTATTACAGCAGAGCCTGACTGGACTCCCTGGAGGGAAAAGACATACCTTGTTGGTTGTAAGCAGGAGGATATCGCTCCTAGCTTTTCTATCTTAGCTCAGTTACTCAAAGAGCTCCAGATCTTCATGTTTTTGACTCCACAACATACCAACAGAAAGTTACAAAGAGCATTTCACAAACTCACAAAAAATCTTTTTATAACCGCAAATTTGTAATTTACATTCTTCCTATTGAGCCAAAAGCTGCTCATGAGTATAGCTCTACTGTATGTAAAATGAACAATCCATGTCTTCTGAAAACATCCAGTTTAGTTTTGCTCACAGTGACTTTGGACCAGTTGCCTTTGTATTAGAGTTGGGCAAATAATGATACTACTAGCATCGGAAATACTGGTCGATCCAGACAAAAGTAAGGGTATACTGGGATCGGCGAGTGTTTCTGTGCGCCACCATCTGGGTTTTTGTTGGGATAATTTAACATTTGCTCGGGGATTAAAAATTAGTAAAAACTATATCCACAGTATAAATAATTTATTTGAATAATACAGATAGATCTCTTGATACGATAACAGTGATATCGGATCTGTAATCAGGATTGGTCTGCTGCAATGGGCTCCATCATCTCAATAGCAGTGATGGCACTTTTTTCAGTGCTGTCAGTACCACCCAACTTCTCTGGATGAGTGTTGGACATTCTATCCTAAAGGGATCCTCTGCTCCTAAATGTCACCAAGACCAAGGAGATGGTTGTTAAATTTGCTGACCAAGCCTTTTCGTACCTGTAGGGAGGAGGTTTGAAGTTTTGGATGTTAATACTCAGCAGACTCAGTGTGCGCAGTCAGATGCTGTGGCGGTGGAAAGTGGCATCTGCTGTGCTGTGGTCTGACGGGGGGTAGCATCAGCGGCAGAAATGCCAGCAGGATAAATAAACTCATTCATAAGGATGGAAAAAAATCATTCGACAGAGCTTGGAGGCTTCTAAGTCAGTAAGGGGCAACTCACTCCATCTATCTCTTTATCTTCCTTTCTATCTCTCACCGTAACATTTTGATTGCACATTTATCCTGCCATGAAGTTCATTTCATAAAAGACAGCAGAATGGTCCATAGACCTGATGAAAAGAGCTTAAAGCCCAACAGTTTTTACTCTCCTCAGGTGAAATACAATTATCCTTTCATCCAGATAGGCTGGCAACAAATATGAGGCTGGAATGCGTCCCGCATGAGATAATACGTCTCAAACGTGGCAAAAGAGCAGCTCGCTAACAGCTCGCCATTTATTTCACAGGAAGGACAGCGCAGAAAGGGACCATGCAAAAATAAAAAATAACAAAAACCTCGGAGAAGTGAGATACGATTCATGAAAGGAGGAACAAATAAGAATGAGATCTCAGTTCCATCTCGCCTCCTGGTGCGGTTCCTCGCGTTACTTATAAAGCATAAGAAGACATGAAGACGGAAGGAAATGAAAAAGGCGGAGGAGAGGAAAGAAAGGGAATGATGTGTGAAAAAAAAAGTATTCAAAATTGGAAAGCTTTATGAAGGGAAGAGAGCAAGAAGACGTGACGAATCAAAGCCGAAGCTGGAGAGGTACTGGATGCGGTGCACTGCAACGGCTGACAACCGCATACATACAGGATGCGGAGGGGAGAAAGTAACAAAAAAAGAACAAGAACAAACACTGAACAAGCACAGAGCCGGAGTGAGACAGGAGGAAGAAGGTATATATAACTCATGGGACATACAGTACAAGGTAAGACAGCCGAGGCACAGGTCCAAGGCTGAGGGAGTAAGAGCTCAGGATGAGGAGAGGTGGTGTATATAACAAGAATAAGAAGCCCGGGCTCTTTTTCTGTACTGAGTCCAGGTGAGGAGAGATTACAAATGAGAACAAAAGAACACAATAAAAGCTAAGCGGGCAGACAAATCAATGGGACGGCCTGAAGGCAGTCACAGAACCGATGCGGAGAGATTAAAAGATGCAAAACTATGATGAATTAGATAAACAGCATATAACACAATATACTTGTGTGTAAATATCTATTGTAATAAGAGGTAAATGCAAAGTAAGCTTAAAAAACACCAGCAGAAGAATCCAGTGTAATCCGAATGCTCGGGTCCAGCTGTGCTCTGCCTGAGCTCTGCTTTGCAAGGGCATCTTTGAGCCTTGATCTTATCTGTGTGTTCCTCCTTCACTGATCCTCTCTACCTGCGCACCCCGCTGCTGTGGACTATGTGTAAAAAACTCTGTCGGTATTGCCTGGCATCACACCATTTTTCATCAGCTATCCTTTGCAGCAGCAGCAGACTCATGGCAACATTCTTCCTTCTTTTCCATCCCCGACACACTCCCTCCTTAATCTGCAGTTAATGGTTTAGTTATTAGCACACACATCTTCCAGCAATTCTTATATGGGTTTTCTTTTTTTTTTCTTCTTTCTTTTGATGACTTTCATTTTTTCTTGGATTGATTGAGTTTCTGCTTTTTCTCGCTTTGATTTTTGCCAGTAGCCCCAATTAGCATACCGCACATACAAACAAAGCATTAGAAATGTAGGTGTGTTAATCTGCTCTCATTTTACCAAAGTGATTTCAAAGTTAGAGTTTGGGACAACAGAGCAAAAATATTCATTTCATACTTTTCTTAAAAAACTTAATGGCAAGTTCATATGAGTTGATTCCAATTATTGATTTTTGTGGATAGAGAGCAGCTGCATAAGCCACAGTCATGGATTATAATGGAGAGATTTCACCCCAGCAGTCAAGCTGCCTTTCATTTGTGCTTCCTGTTTCCTTTTTTTCTTGCTTTGCCTTTAATTTAGACTTCATATCATTTTAAGCTGATTTTTAATTTCAGTTTCACTGGATGTTTGGTTTGATTTTCATTTTATTTTTTACTTTTTTGAAGAAAAAAAAGAAAAGTGACCTCAATAACATGGGCTGCCTCACCAGGACCACTATCATATTTTTTTTCTTAAAAAGTGAGAATGGCTGCAGCAAATATTTCCCTATCAGATGCTATCATGATGTCTCTTTTGTTGTTCTCTCCTGTTTTGTACTGCTTTTTTTACTGAGTCCCCAATGCCTTCCTGTCTACGCCTCACTCTATTTATGTGTAAACGCTGTGTGTCTCTATTTTATTACATCAGTTGCTCATTCTCGAGAGTTTTAACTTTGCTCCTTTCTGTGCTCTCATCAGTAACACTTGGACCATGTCCATTACTCTGCTCTTTCTTGTGTTACTTGCCAATGTTTCTCATGCATACATCATTTTTCACATTTTTCAAACTGCTCGCCTTCTTTGGATTTTGCTAAACCTCTTTAGCTTTGGAAGTCATGTTGAACTGAAAGTGTTTTCAGAGTCATAAAGGTGGCTCTTTTTTTAAAGTGACTTGATCATTAATGGAGCTTGAACTGGATTTATAACTCGCTCTGGGGGGATTTGTGTTCAGAGTTTTGGATTTAGAAGCCTAGAAAATGTAGCATTCTTCACTGGTCATATCATTAAAACATGACTAGGATGTGGAACGAAAGTTTAAAGCTTTTACTTCCATGTCTTAGTCATCTTTTAATCCTTATGTGCATGGTGTTTAACAGTCTGTCACTTCATGAACATGCAGGCGACAGAATAGTGAAAAAAAAAGCTTCTTCAAGGCTCAACAAAGGTGGATGACACAGATTCAGCAGAGGCCCAACTGAAGCTTCTTGCTATGTCAGACATTGTTTACAAAATGGTCTCACCTGAGACCCACCATGTGACCCAATGGATAAAAACTGAGAAAATTTCAACTTTGTTGTATGATTTTGCCACACATTCAACAGGTGCTGCTAAAGCACGTTACATGTAACATTACATTCTCATCCCAATGACAACAAATTTAAGATGTTGTCAGGCAGATGTTTACTAGCTTTTTAATGAAAGTTGGATTGTCAAATAACTGACCATAAGAAATCCGTAGTTTAACATGATTTTAAGTCAACCAGTTTTACATACTTGGACTGTGATGAAATGTTAATTTTTAATAACCAAATTCAACCAGACCAACATCTCCAATGTTAATTCAGTGACATTTCTTTAGCAATTATCTCATCTGATAATCATATTATATTCATATTATTTCAATAGTCATTCTTTCAGTTCAAGAGGTTTTATATTTAGCATAGATTATTAAACGAATAACTGTTTAATACTGTTGATATCAGGATTGTCACAGATCATAATTAGTCTGCAGCTAATTTAGCTTTTTTGCAATGGTCTACAACATATTTTACATATCAATATGAATGTGTATAAAAATCAATATAAAACCATCTGATATTTTATAAAACCTGATTTTTTATCAATTCTATTGGTGAAGAAGTGTAAAATTACATGTGAAACATCCTTTGGATATGAGCTCAAAGCAACCTCAATTACCAAAGAATGATCCTATTTACAGTTATAGTTCCAGTAATCTCACTAAGACCAGGAAAATGGATCATATAACACCATCCTCAGACCTTCCTGTTTGCAAAAGAATCAACTTCAAAATCATTGTGTTAGTTTATAAAGCACTGAATGGTTTAGGGCCAAAATACATTCAGGTCATCAGGGTCAGGTCTACCTTCAGTTCCCAGAGTCAGAACTAAACACGGAGAGACAGCCTTCAGTTTTTATGCTCCTCACATGAGGAACTCCCAGAAACTCCCAGAAAGCTGCAGGTCTGCTGAAACTCTCTGAAGCTTTAAATCAGGGTTAAAAAAAACTTTTCCATTTGCAGCCTTTTATGACAAGTGAATTTTTTTCTCTGAGGGCTTCTTTATCTATTTATTTTCTTATTTTGTGATTTTACTTTTGTCTTTAATTCTTAATGCTTTCTGCACCTTGAACTGCCATCTGCATAAAACATGCTATACAAATAAACTTGTCTTGCCTTATGTCTGATTGCAGGTTCAGGTTGTACTACTGTAGACCACTCAAGACAGTCTGGCTGTGTTAAGCTCGCTATATACTACAGTCTTGTAATGAAAATGAGGGACGAACTACTGTTAATGCAGATGTAAACACTCCTTAGTACAACTTAATAAATCTGCTGACAGTTATAAATATTTTCAAATACAGTCTTTGACAACAACACCTTTTCCTATGCTTGTCTGGTGATAAAACTTAGACACTGTGTTTAAATATTCCAAAAAGGAAAAAAACAAAACAACAACAACAAAAAAACAAAATAAAATACAGATGTCTATCTGATAGATCTGACTTCGTAATTTTCAATCTGTACCTGAAAGTTAACATTGCTTCTCTGTTTATCCTATAAATAACACGATAGCAGCAAAACAAGTGAGTCATTCCTATCAAGTACCATCAGGATCATTTGTCAGATAACATTTAATCAAGGCAAGTCACATGTATCTTTCATACACATTACAAAATGCACACTGCGCTGACAAGAACCTCTCAAAAATTTTAATATGAACAGTGAGCACAGTTGAGAGTAATGCAAATAGACCCACAACCACACTCGCTTCCCAATGACATTTTTACAGACACAAAGAAGGAGTTCATTTGAGCCACAACATTATTGGATCCATATTGAATTAGATTAGACTAGACAGCATAAGGTAAATGTAAATGATGCTTTTTGTCCACCAGCTTCAGTTTTTCAGTCTGTTGTCCTATTTTTTTTTTTTTCCAAAATGATGCTTTTAAGTAACACACTTATTTTTCTTAAGATACATGAAATAATCATCCTATTTAAACTTTCTTTAAACCAAGCATTTATGCAAAACATGCATCAGATAAACATGTCACAGCTATATCAGCTTACATGGAAAGCGTGATGCTACATTGACATACCACCGTAGCATTAGTTTCAAAATGAAAGCTTGAAAGTGTGTGAGGTATGTGTGTGTATATGCTGTATTTTTGTGTGTTCGAAAATAACCAGGTGCTTACGCATCAACTGTGAGAAGAGATGTGAGTCAGAACACAACCTTTCATGTGTGCCCAAGAGATACACTGAAAACCTTCCCAGGAGGAAACAAATATACTCACATGCACACATGCGCATCACCTGCATACAGGCAGGTAGATAAAGCCAAGACAAGCTGCTGCACTGCGATGCTGCCGGCTCCTGACCCTCCAGTTAACGGGGATCAGACTGATGATGAGAGGTGGGAGGCAGCAGAAGCTGCTTACAGCTGCTACTTCTCTCTAAGCAAACCAGCTGAAGCATGACAAAGTCGGTGCACAGAGAAGTGCTCAGGGACATCATGCTTTTAACCTTCGAACTGGCACAAACACTCACACATAAGCACAAAAACATGCTGCGCTGTTCATTTCAGAAGCGGCTCACTTACATGTGATGGGAGAGAAGAGCCGAATAATAAGCCTGGCATTGGGAAACTGGCCGGATTATAGGATGCAAAAACAACCTTGTTCTCTGCTTCGGACTTTCAGGAATATTAATGTCCAAAAATGTCTTGTCAAAGTATTTTGACAAGTTCCAAAAAAAAATCTTTATTAAAATGACTGATGATGGGTGAATCATTGTAGGGAATCGCAATGCTTGCTTTTTATATAAAAAACAGGGAAGTCAGAAATGGCGTGTTTTCCATGTAAACCTTACTTGGGAATTAATATTTTCATGTAAACCTGAAGGAGTATATTCCAATTTTGAATTATTTAAATAGAATTATTTCCAAATTTTAAAAAACATCCTCTAACTGTACTCATTGGGCCAGTAAGCACCCCTTAAAACATTTTCATCATCAAATTTGTAACACAGAGAAGCACTGGTCTCAGAGTTTATCACTCAATCTTCAATACCACAATTCTAAGCAAACCGATCTGCTCTCACTTTCTAATGAAAAAGAATAAAGCCAAAGAAATGTGTATGTCAGTGTATATAAGTGAGAAATCTTTAAAAGGTGAGACTGAATTGCAAGCTGGGAGCAAATAGAGGCAAAAAGAACATGGAAAGGAAGAAACACTCCGGAGTGATATCAGAGGGGTTGTTTTTAGCGCCTATTATTGCCAGTATGACATTTTTTCCTAGTGATGAAGGGATCAAAAACATAGTTCATTTATGGAAAGAATAGCTGAAGGCTGTTTCTCAAAGAAGCAGCGCTACACTTATTTTTATCTGAGCAAGAATGCTAAGTTGCATTATGTCAGATTTCACTGCATTTATTGTATTTATTTGTATCCATTTTTTTTTTCATGACAGAAAAACTGGTCAAATTAGTCAAAAAATGCAACAGCAGATGTGTGAAATTACACCCAGTCTCATTTTTATGTAAATTTGCAATCTCTGCTTCTTCCCTTCTATGCATTGTTCCTGGGAATGTTGAGGCTGAGTACCTGGTTCTATTTTAAAATAGGCATGTTAGTATAGAAAAGCACTCTTTGGAGATATTCAAATAAAGAACAAATTTCCTGAATATTTGCGACAACAACCCGCACGATTACTTGCCTCAGAATGGTTTAATAAACTTGTATAATTGAATGCATCAGAACAGAAAATGATAATTATATGATAATAGGATAGCTGGGTAATTATTTCAACATTTAATGAAAATATTTTACACCTTAAATGGATGGCAGGTTGAAGGAAATTAAGCCAGAAAAGGGAAAGTGATGTATAATGACTTGACCTTACACCCCATCATATTGTAATTTGGATAATCAAACTGAGAAAGAGCAACATCAGATCAAAGAGCCTCTGCTCTCACATGACTGCCTCCAAATTCTAATAAAGTACCAACAACCTGAATGGGTGAAATGCCTAAACAACACATTTCAACACTTATGACTCTGTCTTTCGCTTCTTATGAAAGTGGGTATGTACTGTATCATTTCAGCATTTGAAAAGGGTCAGCTACCTGCGTCTTTGTGTTACTATGAGAGAGTTAGCGGACCTGTCAGCTTCTACATCAGTCTTAACAGAGCTGTCTGATTCATTTCAGGGAATGACTCACCTCCATGGCTGAGTGCTGTGCAGCCAGAGAGCCAACATGAGCATAGAGAAGTTGGCTGACATGTAGTTGGAAAACATTAACAATTTTGTTTAACATGTCAGCAACAGAGAAAAACTCCTACGGCTAAGAAGCTCGTTCAACACGCATAAGCATTTCCTTTATTCCATCCTTCCTTTCAGTGTATTAAGTTGCTCTGCATACAAATTTTAAAGCGCCTTACTTTTATACTTAATGATGTGTACAGTGTGTTTCAGACAATCAGCGATGCCACTCCTTTAAGAGGTTCATGAGGTTTGAGCTTTTCATCACAAAGTTTTTGGAGCAGGATGCGGTGTTAAACACTGTCACATCACATTACAATCACCTACTAACTTCCTGATCTTCTAGAAGGCACTAAATGTGCTCTCTAAGAGGCTCTTTGAGGTGACAGTGCCGACCACAGCACCTCTGTGCTCCACCAGTGTTACTTTGAAAACCAAAAAAAGCCCAAAAACCTTGTGTCTTATGCTGAGATGTTCTGTTGTTAGTCCAGGCAGGGAAAATAAAAGGCAGAGGAGAAAAATAACGTAACAAAAAGGGAAAAAAAATCCAGCAGGCTAAACAGCCGGTAGCAGGTTGTAGATTCAACAGTTTCCAGCTGTAAAAATAGCTGTTTGTGAATTTCTGAATATGTTTTATCTTGTGTCAAAACCTTGAGCAGCCCCTAATTCAAAAAGAGAGAAACTGATTAAAGACCATTTACCCTTTTTTATTTTCTTAGAGACCACAACATGATAGAAGATGGGGGGGGACAGGTCTGCTTATTGCAACAATAAATATGTCAGGAGGGTTATTTCATTTGTAGCTTTACAACTTCTGTTCTCCCTCCGGTTTTTAATCTGTCACTGAATTCTCTGAAGCTCTAAGCCGAATCAGCTGATCAGTGCAACAACTTTTTGCAGCTTTTTTGCCAAGGCAATGGCCGTGGCCTCAACTTTATTTCAATGAGCTACTTGCAGTTGTCCGGCTTAATAAGTTGAACTTAAGTCGAACGCCTTGGTTAAAACTATGCAGCTTCAACAGCAACATCATGACACAGCATAATTCTGCTTGACGTTATTTTCTTGAAGGTATCACACAGCTGACCTTGGAGCCAGTTTGTTACTTTGTCATAAAAAAAAATGAAAAAAATCTTTAAAAATGTTCAAGGGTGAACTAAATTGTTTTGGATTCAAGGATGAATGTGATTACAGTGTTGAAGGGGAATGTTGTAATTTGTTTTTTGGTTTAGATTTGCTTGGGTTTGTTTGGCATGTGCATGTGCACTGGACATTTCTATTACCAAATTGAGGTACAAACACTTTATAGTAATAGAATTATGAAACAGTACTGTGTACACTAATGGGGTTGGACAGCAACATTTCACAAAAAAAGGATTAACTTAAGTCTCCCATGATTGTATCTAAAATTGACGAACAAGGTGGTAATAAAATTTTGAAGGAGCAGCTTTTGATTAAATGTGACAACAACTTGGCAGCGTGTTTCCCTTCAGGTAATTGGTTTGAAAATATTCTAAATGTTTTCTGCTGTTTATCAAAGTTCCCTGACTCAAGCTGTCATAATGTAGCTTTTATCCCTTGTTATTTATATCAGAAATGGCAGATGGCCATTTTTTCTAGTGGGGTTCTTTGTGTGTGTTTGATACAAAGGTTAAGTCCTTCCTGTGGCATCTGGCTGCAATCAACAGGAACAAGGATTTGTAAAAAAGAGACCACATCAAGCAAAAGACTTAGAGAAGCTGTATCTGTATGTTTTTACAGGGGCTTGACAAGCTCTAAATATGACCATGTAAAATTGATCATACTTATTTTGAATAATTTAAAGAGACATCAAAAAGGTTTTGGCCTTTCATTTTCTTGAACCTCCACAAAAGGTTCACTCTAGATTTGATTTAAAGTAATCCAAAAGGTTTCAGATTTCATTTCCACTATCACGCAGCATACAAATAAGATGTAAGAAAAATTAGCGGGCATGTTACTCACTGAACTTTATTTCAATCCAAAGAATTAGATAAATGCGAAAAATATTAATACTGTACAGAAATTATTATTTGATCTTTTTTTATTTTGTACTGTGTATTCTTTGTGAATCTTTCTTTGAGGCAAAAGTTAGGAATAAACTCTGAAATTGAAGGTGTTGTCATAAGTGGGTTACTTGTGCCACAAGTACTTGAAATAAAAATAAAATGAAAAGTCCAAATTTGTCAGCACGAGCATAACTGGGGCAAATTCGTACATTGTGAAATGTGTAATTATGTAATCATGCCGAAGTTCCGACAGAAGCACAGAAAAGTAGAGTAAAACTTAGGGGACTAGAACTTACAAACTTGAAACATTCGCAGGATGAATTTTGCATCATACCAATCCAGTGGTTTATGTGACATGAAACAAAATTCTCAGCAATATTCCAACTTGTGTGGCTAAAACTACAAAAACTACAAAACATGAAGCTTCTGGTTCAGAAGTGCAGACAGACACAAAGACAAACAGACTAACCGATGAATGACGTCTCTCCGAGGTACCCCCTCCGTCTGAGCACCACGTCCACGAACTTGTCTTCCTCATCCACCACATAATACTCTCTCTCCAGGGAGATCCAGGCCCAGTCCAGACGGAACTGCTGGCCTTTCAACTTGTTCCCACCTGAGAAAAGAGAAAATATTGTAAGAATAAAACATATTTCGTGCCTGTGTGAGCATGAACATCATCTTTAACACAAAAGATTAACTCACAAAAGTCTCATATAAGTTTCTCATCCCAGCAATGCCGTATTTACTCATGTTAGATTGTGATTTAGGTTTCAGTTTACGCTTTATCTAAATTGTCTTTGAAGTACTTTTTTACAATGTGATGGTCTTGGCCTATTAATTTATCTAATTAATTTCTCTTTATGTTCAGCCTAAATGTTCACAACACATCTGCTTGAGAATTCTTACGTACAAATTTTCAGATTCATGCATGAGAAACCATATGATTTTTTTTCGTATGTGCTATGATTAATTCAAGCTTTTTCTTTTATTTTACTGCTTTCTTCTTTGTGATCCAGCATGCTAGATATATCAGTTTTATAAAGAAAGCATTAAAGAGACTGTCAAACTGTTTTTGCGCTGGTCTCAAAGAACATCTCAATAGCTGCCGCGTCAACAAGTGAGCAGTAGGGATGCTGCTTTTTACATGTAATTTACAGTACACCTGGAGGAAAGAGTACATTGTTAAATGGAAATCATGACAAAAACATTGCGAATGTTGAATTCAAGACGCTATAAGTGACAATCTTTGGTCTAATAAATTTGCTGTAATAAATGTGTATGGAGAAAACAACATCATCTTTTTTTCTGATTTGTACTTATGCATCATACATGCTTGAAGCAATGTGTCTGAAGATTGCACTTAATCTCCATCATCATAAAGAGGCCATAACCCGAGGGTATGCTGTTATTCAAATAACCTTGTGCAAAAAAAACAAACAAAAAACAAAAACAGGTGATGTTTCTTTGTCACATATCCATGATGAAGAGTGAGGATGATGCCCGCCGATACACATTCTAACATTCAGCTGTTAGAATAAAGCTCTAACGTGGTTTGCTGACATGGTGCTAAAACACAGCAGAGGTGAAAAGTTCAGCACTTTCCAGCTTTGCAGACATCGCTCCAACATGCTGAGGTGAGGAGACAGCTAATATAATCATGCATCCTCCAAAAAGCCTGCAGGCCAAGTTCAGGCCTCACTTAACTGGAGCAAATACAAAACTGCTCACACACACACATCTCTTCAGTCCCAACTCCACCTCCGTCTGCAACCTTGAATCTCATTCCAGCCCCCCTGATAATCAATCCAACATAAGCTCCCTAAAATCTTGGCATGTGTGTTTAAAATGGGTGTTGGTGTGTGTGTCTCCTGTGTGACCTCTCGCTGGGAGCGAGTAGCTGTGGACAGACAACAGGAATCTGAGTCAGTGGGCTCCAGACCGTTTCACTGCTCCAGCCTTTTAGGAGGATCAAGACCTCTCACATGTGCTGACCGCACGAAAGAAAAACCGACAACAAGCAGCTTTGAAATCCTCCTCGGTGGAGTTAAATTCACTTTGCACCCTCTCTCAAAGGCTTTCCTCACAGAAACTCAGCAAAAAAGGTTTGTTTGAAAAAAAGATAAACAATTAAGGTTCATAGTTTCTCTCCTCACCAAATTTCAACGATCAGGGCATTCTGTGAAAAGCTTAGAGAAAAAAACTTTGATGCTTTACTGCAGTAGATTTGAGGCAGGCTTGCGATGCTCAGTCTACTTTAAGAAATAATCTCTAGGAGCGGTCCTGTCAGATGAGATTACCTCCACACCAAAGAGACTTAATATCAAAAGGCGTGTAACCTTACTGCACAGTAGCGTGAAAAGGTTTCTTGCTGTGCTGAAGCTTTGAGACTTACACTAACCTGCTTTTAATGTTCCTTAAAGATGCTTTTCTGTCTTTAGTCTGCAATGGTCCAATCTCAGTGATTTAATTGAAGTCAAATTTAGCCGCTGCTGCCATGCTGTGTGTGTGCGGCACTAAACTGAAGGTAAAAATAATGTTGCTTCATAATGTCTCCTAGTGAATATCGATTTTGCTGATGGACTGCTCGATGAAGTTAAAGTTGTTTACTAAGATTTTAATAATGACTTTCCTTTTCATTCCTTAACTCTAGGCCAAAATTCCTCAAAATTACATGTTTCACTTTAAATGAGTATATCTCTGCAACCACAAGGTTCATTTAAATAAGCTTGGTATCAATATAAAGGTAACACTTGTGAGA
>JAVQJG010276859.1:0-20345 GCA_036024015.1 Craterocephalus amniculus
CTGTATGTATGAATGCATATGTAAAATGGATATGAAAATGATGTTCTTGACCACAGGAAGAACAGCACTCGTTGTTGTATGAGATAGCTGATGGTGGATCAATAAACAATGAAATGAAAAAAACTCTTGACATCATGTCCTAATGAAAATGGTAGGGCTGTCCCGATCCGATACCAGTATCGGGTATCGGTGCCGCAACCAACAGAAAAACATAGATCGCAAAGTATCGGCCTGCATTAAAATATGCCGATACTGTTGGCGATACCGGGTGATCAACATTTTCCATCCAGCCCTATTACTTCAGCACCCTTTACGAGATCGCCCTAGTACATTTTCTACTGGGTTTACTCAGGTTGTTTTTTCTTAAAACAGAACTGTGCTGTGTTACACAGAGTCTTTAAATTTATTAAATTAAGTCATTGGTTAATAATTACTGACTAAATTTTTCTTACACCTTATGTTGTGGACTTTATCAGTTACACATTAAGGTTTTGAGGTGAGGTTTGACACAATATTTTGCTCATAACAAAATGTAAGTACCGGTATCGGCCGATACTCAACTCTCTGTATCGGTATCGGAAGTGAAAAAGTGGTATCGGGACAGCCCTAGAAAATGGAAACGATCACAATCATTTTTACTTCTACTGTGCTTTGAAACCAAAACCAAAATAAGTAAATTCACATTTGAAATATTTTTGTCTTTAAAGGGCATGTGGTCAGATCGCATAAAATCCTCAAGACACATACCACTTTGCAAGATAAAAAAATATCAGGGAATCAGCTACTTCCATTTTTGACTAATTCTGCTACTTTCTTGCAATTCAACTTTTCAAACAATGCTAACCAACTTAGCTACAATGAAACTGATACCTGTGTATCACACAATGATAATAGCCTGTTTCAGGAGAAGAAGTGGGTTTGTATGGATGACTACTTTAGTCGCCCAGATATCAATATTTAATGGTCATTTGTTTGTAATGGACATTAAATAATTGATGGCATATGCAATCCATTTTCAAGCTGTGGCAGATCACACAGCAGTATTCTCCAAACTGAGTATGGTGTTGCTGCGATGTAGAGGACTTGGTTCAGTCATTTTACTTTGTTAGCCTGAGAAGCAAATGCTCCACAAGTACCCCTCTGTTATAACCCTTGGGTTGCTTGTTTGTTTGTTTCTTAAAGCACATAGGGAGGGGGTGTGGGGTTTCAACAGAGAGCAAGTGTTTGTTCTCTGTTCCACTTGCTAAGCAGATTTATTGAACCCTCTACTTAATCGAAAAGCTATGCCTTTGTTTTCGTTTGACCACGCTATCACATTTGTTGTGTCCAGATTTCTCTTCAATTGTCTCTAAATGACAACTGTTTAATCAGCCGGAGACAGAAGGATAGGTTATATAACCTATTATATAGGTTATTGGATACAGTGGTGCACGTTGTAAATGCATTTCATCCCAGCAGAAAGGCCTCATGGAATATGGAGTCTCCCTTTTACTGCCATCAGAAGAGGACCTTTGGGGTTCAATATTTTCCTTCATCTGCTTGACCCTATTGCCTTATTTTTCAGCACTGAGGCCCTTTTAAGGGATGGATAAACTGTACAACAGAATTCTTCGTCCATTTGTAGTGGGTACATGCCAATGAACAACAGGGGTTACACTGGTCTAAGTGGTTATGTGCAATGGAAGGAGATATGTTAAAAAATCAACTAACTAATTAAGTACAATATTAGGTAACAATAATCAATCTGAATTTTGCATATTCACTGGTTATATTGCATGTTTTCAAGTAACATTACAAAAAGTTGTAAACTGGAAGTTTGTGATTCAATTACAAACGGTTGTACTTAGATTGATTTAATCAAAGCAAACACTTCAGTTAACAGAATTAAAAACTGGGATTTATGAAAATATTTCTATAAAAGTGGACCTTGTGATTTTTTTAATCTAAACTATTTAAATATTCATAAAAGTTGCATTAATGCAGATACTTATGTTCAGCAGTTTCCACATTACCACCTGCATGGTATCTTAACACAGTGATGCTAAAAACAACACTACAACACCCATCTTGGCACATCCTCAGGTTCCAACCAGGGCTGGACAATACAGAAAATAGCATATTGATTGTAAAAAAAAAGATCAATATCAATCATTATTGATAATTCAAAAATAAAATTTGAAATATTTCCAGAGCAGCAATTTCATTGTATTGCTCAATGACCTACTTTTAATAAAGAACACAAACACCAAATTCAAATTCAACCTTTTTTAAAACACTTTTTTTCACCAGAACTGTAAGTTGGAATGGATGGAAACTATGGCAGTCAGGTTTTATCAGTATTTAACTGCATAAGTGTCCTGAGTTAATACGCAATTAATTACATACTAATCATGTTCAGATTGATCGGTAACCGATGATCTTTGGCCGACATTTGTGAAAAAGTATGCGATCCGTGTTTACCGATCAATGCCCTTTGTTGCCCATCGCAAAACCCTATCACCTACACGTCATATGTTCCAGCCTGCAGAAGCGCTGTGTGCCGCGTCGTGTAGCTCTTGCTATCCTGCACAATGCACATGCGCACGGCTGCAAATCCAAAACGAACATATCTGCTGTGTGGAACTTTTACATCGTGTGAGAGGGATGTGACGTTTGCATCCTACAACATTGCACACTCATGGGTAATCTGTTTCGGAATCGGCAGCAAAAAAAAACTGATCGGAGCATTCCTACTCATCACAGAATAGCAACATGCTATAATGAGTAAATCTAACATTGTTTCAAGCTTTATAATACAGCGTTCATCCAGACCAGCTGTTCAAATATTGCTGCTTATACAATTATCAGATGTCTCTGCAGCTCTCTGCGTTAACTGTCAGCTGATCTCTGAATCTGCCGGTTGCTGCATAGCAGGACGTATTTTGGGACGTATTTTGGGACGCGATATATGGGCGCTAATTCAGTTCACATCCACGGCAGATAAAACACCTTAGTCTGGTTCAGAGAACCAGCTTACTGAGCTTCAAAGCTAAACTCTCTGGGTAAAAGATCTTTTCTGTCTCTGTTAAGGCAACGGTTCAAAATAATTTTGTCCATGAAAAAGAACTAGCATCATCGTGTCATTAACACTTAATTTTGATGCCCTAATAGAACCGAAACATCACGAAGCTGGCAAACCACTCAAAGCTTTTTTTCAGGACAATTTCTTCCTCCAGTCCTTACTGCAGCATCTTTTGCATTACATGCTGGGATCTGAGAGGGGCGGGTATTGGTGGTAGAACGTGCCTGGGTCTGTGTCTGTGATTGGTTGGGAGGAAGTAACGACTGTCATACAAAACTAAAGCTATAATGAAAAAGGAAAGGAAACTATTTTTCTGTTTAGCCTTTCATCAACCCTCTTTGTTCCTATTACGCCACATTTCTATTGATCCATATATATCATTATTAAATCATCACCAGGTCCTAGTTACTCAAGTAAAAGACAACAGATGTCCTGCAGACACTAGTCTTCAACTTGTTCTTCACAATCTTACAGATTAAAAAAGGTAAGAAGAAAAAAACAGGAAATGGAGAACCAGACTGAAAATGCAGAGTCAATGCCATGGAAAGCCCCAAAACAAAGTTATGACACACTGGCTGGAAAAGGCTTTACAAAAGCAACTGTGGTCATAACTTCAGCCCAACTTGGAAGGTAACATTAACAGCCAAGTCATGTGGATTGTTCCTTAATTCTGAAAGCACAAAATAATTCCTCCACAACTAAGGCTGTATATAGTGTATACTGTAAATGTTCTATGTGAAATGCAAATATGTTTCACAGACAAATAACAGCAACTCATTTCAGTCCATTATTCTATAAGAGATATTTTTCCTCATCGCTGACAAAGCTTCACAAATCCCTCTGACCACATAACACTGTCACATGTCTCCCTTCTGTTTGGAGTTTTACATCTTTCCATATCTTATATTATGTAACAAACATAGTAAGCATCTTGTACTTTTACAACTGAAATTCCATTATGGCATAATTCAACTAAGGCCACTTTCAGACATGAACATTAATCTGCCATTAATCTGATGGCAAACAAACATGTTGTTGTCATGTATATTACCTCATAAAGTGCTTTTCTGTAATCTTAACAGTTCAGACATTGTAACATTTAACAGCACCTTCAACACAGCACAAGTCTGATCTTCTGCAGTCGCATTTACAGACAGAAGATATACAGCAGCAAGTGGGTTCATCTGGTGTATGGTTTTAATTTATTCCTGCTTCAACACACCTATATTATGGTAAATCTGCTTAATTGTGACCCTGGAAGGGCCAAACTGATGCCCCTGTACTACAATGATGGTAGACTTTAGCTAAACACGTGATGGCCAGGACGTTCTCTGCTTCACAACGGAGCAGGGAAAATACTCTGGCTTCTCCATGCTTGACTCTGTAGCCATCTATAAAAATAATAACTTCTCATATTTTGTCAGATTTTAAGCTGGTTACCATGTTATCCAATGCACTCTGTCTGATGGAAGTGAGATCATCTGTGTGTGCACGCACATGTCTATGCGTGTGGCATCAGGGTAGAACCCCGCCCTGGACAAAGGAGTGGCTAAGACGAGCTCTCATATAAAGCAGATAAATAACATCAGACTTCTTAGTTTTTGATAAAAGGACAAAATCTATCCCTGTTCTTGAGGAAATTGAACCAGATATTACAACTATTGTGACTTGGCACAGTATAAAAAAAAACAGATCAAAATAAATAAAAATACCTCCTACTTTAAGACAAATAAACATATCGCTGTATGAAAACTCCAGAAGGACTTCAGAGTGTTTTGTGATAATGAGGATATACAGGTGCTGTCCACAAGTGAAGTAAACATATCTTCATAAGTGTTACACAAAATGAAACCCTCAAAATAAAAACTGTTCGCCTGTTTTCTTACACATATGGTAAATGAAGTGTGCATGAAGAAGCTTGACCAGTGTCTGAATGACAAAATGTTTTCACTGTAACCCTTTATAACCTTGAACAACATACATAGCACCTTTCAAGCATGAAGCGGCACATGAATGGCTCACAACATTTTTAAGATTTACCTTTTTATTTTTATTTTTTAATCATTAGGGCAATGGAAACTGAAGGTTTCACCTGTCAAATGTTTTTGATTGAATGTTTCTGTTTTCAGTAGGAGGTGGAGACATAAAAGCTTTTCTGTAAACCCTTGATGTTTTAAGAAGACTGGTTTAAATGAAACCATCAGTCTGAATGAGTTAACTGACTGATTAGCCAATAATTTAGTCCATTGATAACATTAACAGCTTATTATACATAAAAATAGAATAACTGGGTGCACTCTGGAGCTGTGATGAAGGTCAGAACAATTTGTTTGACTCCAGTAACAACAGTCAGTTCAGTATGGTGAACATCAACTACTGAAGGGAGGGAATATGTGCCACCTTCCTGCAATGGTGATGTTTTAAGTTGTGGCAACTGAACACGGCTCAAAAAGCACTGTTTGTGTCAGCATCGTTCCTTCCAACAATCTAATCTTCTATACCAACTGACCCTAAAAAATAAAGGCATAAAAATAAGCTTCAAATCAATAAGCTGCTGATCAAATCAAAACCTGCTTAAAAGGTGGTGGACTATACAAAACACAAGGTTTGCTGGATAAACACAGTGAGAGAATGTGGTCGCAAAAAAACCCCCATTAATATAACATGGAAGCATTTCAGCTATAAAAAGCATGATGCTGACCAAAAAAAGCTATTTTGAAGGGCCTGATCCAAATCAGGCAGCACACCATAAACAACCAGTTACAAAGTATCTGTATTGACATATCAATACTCGTATAATCTCAATTCTTCAATATCTAAAACAAAATACTGGATTCATTTTTTTATATCACAAAACTACTATGTTAATACAAATACAATTTTGCATTTACTTCTAACAGGTTCAGGCAATATGCATGAACCAGCCCAGTGTATTCCTTCCTGTCTTCCATGCCACATGATAACGGTAGCCTATCAGATGTCATGATATGGTATAATAATTATGATGCTGATGCTGAGACTGTTAATGGTAATGTTGTGTTTCAATATCTTACTAGTTTAATGCAGGGTAAGTTTTGTTAATATTAACATTTAGTCGAATCATTTCAAAAACTCATCTTCATTTAATATTAACAGATAACAGAGCACTTTTTATAGTATTTATGCTCAGGAGCTTTATTTTGTATTGCCTTGCAATGCAATTGAATTTTTTTCATTTAAGGGGAAGAAGGATCTGTATATAATAAAAAAATACCATTAACTAATGGTATTTAGTGGTGGTTATAGTGCTCACCTGCTTTTCTGTGCATTGTGTTTTAGCCACATTCTGTTGCATCTAATCATGGTTTAACATTTTAGTAAATACACTTTAGAGCAAAGGTAATTTTTCATCTCTGTGCAGCTGACTCTCATCGCTCTGCAATGATGGCTTACCTTCTAGTAAGACGCATTTAAAAATCATTCTCCCTGCACTCTTTTTAATCACACTATAAATAGATTAATTTCCAGAATACTGTCATGTCCCTTTTATCCGTGCACCCCTAAAAAACAACAATGCCCTTCACCTACGTGTCCTTGGGCCCCATCAAAAACCTCCTACACAAGTTTCTCTTATTTATACAAGGCAAACTGGCACAGGTCGCACAGAGTTTCAGGTTAACAACAAAGAGGGAAAACATTTCTTTAAGGAATCGCCAACTGCTGAAATGACTGCCCGGTGAGGCTTGCAAACATGTCTGTCATTTTTCCCCAGAGTCTCCAGGAAAAAGCTGGTGCGTTTGGTCCAACAGGTTAATTTGTCACAACGTCACAAACAGGACATAAAGTGCACTTACGTAACGTCTCAACTTTTTTTCAGGAGGAGACTTTCTCAGCCACCCCGCGCACACCACCTCTCCCCCACTCATCTCTGCTCCTGGCTCGCTGTCCCTGGAGTCCGAGCGGCGTTTGCCGTTTAGCTTCGACTGTTTAGAAGCGTCTTCGTGTACCTAAAATAATAATAATGATACCAGCCAACACGAGGTTATGAGAGAGAGCGGTTGAGATAGGAAAACTTTAAATATGTTGGTGTTTTTTGACAGCCAGTCCTTCGAAACTCACCGAGAAACCCGCTCTGAGAAATGAGCTGAACAGATTTCCACTAGTTGTAGCCAAATTAAGCGGTGAAACCCACGCTTGGATTGAGTGTAAGCCTCCGCTGATCCGTCTTTTCTACAAATGTGAGCTGAAACTTACGTATATGGTTTAAACTGGAGCGAAGAAGGGGTTAAGAACGGGCAACTGAAAGTCGCTAAGTTTTTGTTGTTAAATGTAACGTCCCATGTTATTTCCCGTCAAAGTGAAGCAATTTCCAGTTGGTAAGGTCGGGTGCAAATGTCCCACAATATACCGGTGCATAATGGTCGTCTGGGCGTAAATTAAAATAATCTTGAGCGTAAACACAGTGGTTTCGCCGAGCTTCCCTAGCAGTTTACTCCCATGGTTCCTTAAGTGTGATTGACAGGGTGGTTATGTCTTTCCCTAAACTCAGCCTCCTCTCCATGCCTGTGTAAGGTTAAAAGTTGCAACAGCAGAAATACCGGAAGTGTGATCGTCAAAATAAAGCAATAGCGTGCTGATACTGGATTAAAATAGCAGTTACAATTAGCAGTTTGATCCAAAACCATTCTAAGTTGCTTCTTTTGTGGTTTCAACAGCGTAGATAGATAATTTATTCAAGTTTTATTGCTCTCCTACTTCCCTTAAACGCTTAACTACTAATCGAAAATTTGTTTTGAAATATCCAACCGGATGTTGTTTTATTGTTATAGCGAGTGCTCAAAGACTGGTTCAGAGGAGGCGGCGGCGTGCAGGGAAAACCGTAGGGTTTCTACCATGGGACATGTAGTTCGTTTATTGATTGCACCCCGTCCTCCCCGAAAACAACAATAGAGAATTAAGCGATTTGATCATTTAGACAAGAAGTAAGTCAATTATTCGTCTCTTTGTGAATGAAAAAGGGGCTTCCAATAGCTGAAAAGAGACAAAGAAAGGAACCACCTCAGAGTACCTAGAAGTTCCCAAATAATCCTTGCACGTCTGAACTACGCTGTCCACAATACGCGCCAAATGGCAAACAGGATTAGTGTACTCAGTGACCTGTTCATAGGTATACTTCTTGGTCATGTTTGTCTTCAACTGGTATATCTTTTAAAATATGTTTTGGTGGCATGTAAACACAAAATCTTGCACAAAAATATGCAGAGATTTCTCAAATGACAAGCATTTGAATCAACTTAAAAAATCATTGGAGATTGTAATACCTTTATATTGTCTTGTCTGTGTGAAATAGTTGTCTGTCAACATTAACCAGAGGTTTTTACAGGCAACAATTTTGCACCACTCTGGTTGGAAATAGTATCCCAATATTCATGTGGTTAAAATGAATCCATTTCCTGAGCTCATCTTCAACTGTTAGAATTCAATTGCAAATGCCCGTTTCGCATATACCCAGAACGGTATTTGAGGAATGCTACTGGAATGCTATTGTTATGACAAATGCCTCCCACAATGGATATTCCCTGTTATTCTATGATTAATGTCTTGCTGTTGTGAAGACATTGTCTCTTTCAACATTGTTGGGAACGATAGTAACTGGGAGCAATTTAAGAGTGAATGCAATAAACCAGTTAGAGTCAGTGAATTCTTTTTCTCCAGATGAAACAAATAGTTTGTGAGGAGTTCTGGGAGTGTCTAAATTTACAGATTTAGCATGTTAAAGTATCATTTAAGGTTTTGTTGAAGATAGATAGATAGATAGATAGATAGATAGATAGATAGATAGATAGATAGATTCAAAGGAAGTCAAAATAACCCTTAAAAATACCATTTGAGCACACAAGATAGGAGAAACTGCAGACAGAAAAAAATGCACTTTTTGCTTCAACAGTTGCCTCCCTCTTTCCACATGGCCTCTGGGTGTATTGCACATGTGATTTCTTAGTTCCCTTTTCAGTCACCAGTTTGATACTCACTTCCATTTAAGAATAACAATTTTTGCTATCATAGCAAAAAAACGGAATCTTTGGTTTGTTGTTGGGAGTGAAAAAAACAGTTCAATATTTTTTCTTTCATTTTAATTCAACAAAGCACTTGCTTTGTCAAAAATGTTTGTTGTCTTCACAGCATGATGAGTAAACATTTATAAGGTACACCATTCACAATAAGTTAGGGATATTGTTATAGTGGCTATTATGAGTTCAAAGGAAGGATTTTGCTAATCTACTCAAGAAAATATTCCTGCATTATTTCGTTAAAAATAGCTCGTATTAATAGAAACAGGAGAACTTTGGAACCAACAACAGATGACACGCTCAGACTTCGTTGCTCTGCCAAAGTAATCAAGGACGAAGGGCCTTGGTCAGACAACTAGAAATGGCTGCTATGAATGAGATCCAGCATTCATTTATATAAACAGAAGCCTGATTGCTACAGCACTTCACTAATCATGACTTCACTGTGAAGCAGAAACAGTTCCTCACTAAAGGCACATAACGTCCTAAAAAGAATTTTCCATAAGGCGCCTGAATGACTCTTTGGCAATGATAAGCAAAATCCTCTGATTAAACTATTTGGCCATAAGGCTCGAGGTTTGTGTGCGTGATGTGAGTTGACCATTTTCACATGAAGATGTACAGTGTACACAGTGATGGCAACATCATTCTGTGGGCAGATGAACACTCATCACAACAGAGGAAGAAACAGTAATCCTGAGAGAAATCTGTCCTAGAATTCTGAACCTTTCAATAAAACATCACAACACACAGTGCCAAGAAAACAAAGAAGTGGCTTCATTAAACAGTGGAAGTTGTGGGGTGACTCATCTGGAGTCAGGACATGAAGCTAATTGACCAATTCAGGAGACACGATTCTCATCATTTTTGCCAAAAAGATGATGAGAAACTAGAAAAATGCAGGAAGTCATAGGATAATTTCTGAGAAGACTTGGGTCGCTGCTGCCGTCATTGCTGCTTCAGCTAAGTACAAAGTGAAAGTAACATATTCTGTTATCATTTCTATGTTAATCGATGAGTAAATGGGGGTTTCTTGTTATTTTTAACTCTTTATGATGGTGTATCTCATTCCTCAGGGACCCCCTGCACTGCATGTTTAGTTTTCGACTCCAGCACACCTGACTCAGATTAATTAAATTGCTTATAAAAGTCATTAGGTGTGTTTGAGTCTGTAAACATCTAAAATAACACCACTTTACTGCATACTGTAAACTGATGAGGAAAAAGGTGTTAAGAAAACTTATAAATTCTGTTAAACTTGGCTGGCAACACAGAAACAAGTGTTTAATATATTCTATACAGTGGATATTATTAAATCAGAACATCATAAATACAGTGGTACACAAAACAGGAGCTGTGTATTTTTTTTTATTTAGTCTTATCGTTTTTTTAAACATCACCATCTCTTTTTCAACGTACCACTGAGACCAGGATTTTTCAGAATAACTCCAAAATCAGTACAACATATTTGCCTGTTCTCACTGTAGGGAGAGGGAACAGCATTATGAATAATGCAATACAGCTCAAATGTAAGTTGAGACAAAGGCTCTTTAAAAATATGCTCAAATATCAAGGCACATAAAAGTATACAGACAGAAATCTCCCTGAATGACCCAGTCAGAGAAAACACACACACATGTTATTCATTAACTGTTAAATTTGTCCAGATAAGTGGTTTGCAATTCAGATCTCTGTACACAGAGCAGGATAATGGTATGTGCACGGCGCTGAACATTCTGTATAATGAAAATTACTTTATTCAAAAATTGCCATACATCATCTTCTTACCAGTGATGTTTTAGAAATAACATTTTAGGTCATATATACACATTTATTGCATTTGAAACCTATAAAAACAACACAGCACACATTAAAGAGATTCGAAATACCTGAAAAATGTAATGCCACAGCTTATGAAGCCTAGCTGCATGCAAATCAATAGGTTTGAGCTGTGCTCTGAAGAAAGAAAACAAAAACAATTCATCTAACAAATGAATTCTTTAGGTCATTCAAAACTGTACATGCATTAGTTTGCATACGTGCTGTGTATGAGGCAACATTAGAAAAACCCAAATGAGCAAATGTATATGAGCACATTCTGTACAAACCCTATCTTCCATATTCATTCATGGAAACATTTTTCAAAGGACTTTTTTAAAGTTATATTTAGCTGGATTTACTTTATTTCAGGAGAATACATTTGCACCAATGAGCAGTTGGAACCGTGTATTGTAATGCTGAAATCCCAGAAAAATACAAAATAGATTAAATAAAATTAAAAGAAAATAGGGTGGGGAAAAAAATATTTAAAAATGTACGATTGAGAAAATTCAAATCATGGTGAGTACTGATACGGAGCATGTGTGATCTCTGATAATGTCAGTGCTCTTTTCTGAGGTTATACGCTATACATAGTATGAGAGCTCAGACTCCTGCAATCCGTCAACACCAGTTGGTCTGCATTTCCTGCAGTGCTTCTTTCCCTCTTTTCAGAAGACCAGTCTACTAATGGTATTGAAGCCTCCTCCCCCTCCTCCTCCACCAGATGGGCCACAACTCCCCGGTGGGTTATTGTCATCTGAACCATCGGGCCTGAAAGAGCATGAGGAAGAAGGGGGCTGAAGAGCCTGGGTCCGAGCATTTAACTCTTGTTCCTGTTTATTGCAAAAGAGGAAGGGGAAATATTTCCACGTCAGATTAAGTGTGAACTGGAGACAAACCACATGTAAACTACGCCATGCCAAAATGCTAAATTAGTTTTATTGAAAAAACTCATTTATTGTAACAGTTCATCATAATAACCACTTTGTATTATTGGAGCTCCCTCTAGAGGAGATTTACAATAATTGTGTGAATAAGTGTTACTTATGATGAGGTGTCATCATAACACAGTACAGCTCAGTGACTCATGAAATTAGACCTAACATCTTTGAACAGGACAGTTCAAATATGACTTCAAGTGCAAAAGAATAAATGCATAAAAGAAAAATATACTGTGTGGCTATTAGCTGTCAACAAAAGTATGGTCGGCTTCTCTTCATTTTTCACCAAAGTAAAATTGTGAAAAACAACTTCTCACATGGTCATTGGAACGATCAAACGTAGGGGTGGTGAAAAAAATCGTTTTTAATCTGAATCGAGATTTTCCAAGAATCGATTTTTTAAAAGGCTAAAAATGATTAGTTTGATACTTTCAAAGCTGCTGCTAAATGACAAGGACATGTTAAACTTTGCCAGGTTAGCTAAGTCTAAACAGTTTTTTGATGAAAATGATCAGTTTTCTTTCAACAAATAAAACAATTCCTCAGAGCTGTTTCTGGCGTATAGAGGAACGGAGTTGATCAGCATGTTTTGTTACTAAAAGAGGACTGAATGTGAATTAAGATCTGTTTGAATCAAGAATCGATACAGAATCGAATCGTTATCCCAAGAATCGGAATTGAATTGAATAGATACACACCCCTACAAATATGTGTAAAACATGATAAACAAGCAGTTCTTGCACTTAATTTTTCACTTATTGGGACAATTTGGAAGCCCTGAGTGGTTCTAGGAAACGTATGGTTATGTCAACATAAGGGAGGAGTTAGTGTTGTGCGTTACCTGTAGATACAGCTTGTTGTCCTTGACAATAGCATCTAGCAGCTCTTTTTGCAGAGGAGGTTCGCCGCTCTGTCTCATTTCATTCGCCAACAGACCTCCATTCAAGTTTTGCCCAGGTACCTCCTGTTTCCTGTACATAAGCACATAAGCCGTGTCCTTGGGGAAGCGATTAGTGATGTTTTGCACCAACTGAAAAGATGTGAATGTCACTCGGCTATCATTGAACAGCAGCCAATCCCTTGCCTCCTGGCCACTATTAGGTAATGTGTCATCTTGCTCAGGCGGAGCTGACAGAGCAGAGCAGGTGCGGACGCTACAATCAGCTTTCCCATTCCCCAAATCATCTTGGAGGGGAGAGTGATTGGCTCGGTGCTGCGTTCCATCTGCTCCGCTAATGTTTCGGCCATAAGTGTAATAGTGGCCGCTCTCGGATGATATACCAGAATGCATCACCAGAGAGCTGAGGACGTAGGGCACAGACTGAACTGGCATCTCTCCTGCTCCCCCGTCTGCTTCATCTATCCTCGCCTTCCTCTTTTCCTCTTCATGTCCTTGTGATGGTTTGAGTTTCTTGGCCAGATTTTCGCTGCTCTCAGGAGAGTCGACTTGCAAAGGAGAGGAGGCAGCAGAGGACCACTGTGAGGGAGCGTGGACTGGAAGTCCCAACGCTGACGGGATGGTGACATTGTCGAGGATCTTCCTTCGGATGTGGTATTTGGCATCATATGAGAAGCGCAGCAGGGTGAGGATCAAGTACTCGGGCGCAGACACCACTTTCATGGTCCTCTCTGCCCGCTGGAGGGAGATGCACTTCTCACAGAAGTAGGCATTGTCCTCATCCAGGATCTCTGGAGCCAGGAAATAGTTCACCAGGTCAGGCACAGAAAGAGGCGGCTCATTTGTCACTGGCTCACAATGGACGCTGCTCGCAGTAGTGTTGGCCAAACCAGGCTCAGGAGCTTCACTCCCACCGTTGACGGAGCCCTGACAGAGAACTTTTGGCTCTTCCGAGGGCCCCTGCGGTTTAGGACTGTTATGAGATGAGGCAGAAGGACAAAAGGCCAGTGAGAGGTCTGTAAAAGGCTCTTCTTTCTCAGATATGCAGTTGCACTGCATACAGCGAATGCCCGTGATTAGCTTTCCACCGAACATCCTTTCTATTAAAGTCCTTCCATCACTCGCAGGTTTAATTTCTGCTTGAGTCAAATCTGGATCCTTGTGTTCCTCGGCAGTCATCTCTGTTGGGTCCCTGCTGTTCACATCAACCGGGGACACAACTTGTGGCTTCGCTGACTCCAGGACCTGAAGAGTTTTTTCCTCTTCATGTAACCTTGACATCAAGATACAGTTGAAATAAATATGAAATAAAAGTTATAAAATTTTTTTATGGTGTACTGCAAGACTCTCAGTAACCATATACTTTTAAAACAGCACGCTTTAAAATTTACTCACATTAAACACTTATGATAGCTCAGAGTTTGCATATTTTTCAGCCTACAGACTGATACAGTTATTTGTTTGGCATAGTGAATGCAGAAAGTTTATTTTGCTTATTGACAAGCGTATTGTATAAAAACATAATAGGACTGAACTACTTATATTAACCGTACCTGTCTAACAGAAATCTGAGGTACTCTGAACAATCCTGTTGCGAGCCCGTATTAAACCACGGAGGCCGAGATGCTTCTAAGAAGTTTCTGGGAGCATATGCTGCCCTCTGTAGGGAACAGAAACACACTTACACACACTTCAACAAAGGTGATCCTCTGCCGTCATGCAGCAGTAACCAAACTCAGGGCATCACTGACCTGCGTGTGCGCGAGGAAGGCAAAGAGGAGCTGAAGCTTTTTCATTAGTGTGTTGGAGCCGTTTAGATGCAATGATAAAACGTGTCTCCTGAAGCTGAGAAAAAGACGTTTATGTTCACTTCTTCAGTCTCATAACTACAAAAACACAAGGCTTTGCATATTTATTCTTTATATGTGCATAATATGTAATCATTTCTCACTCTGTAGCCATGAAGAGGGTCTGGATGATGCTGTTCATGTAGCAGGTGTTCCCTAAGTTGATCAAGCCCGTCCGGCCAGTCTCAGACTTCCCAGTATGCTTTATCAGCCCAGAGGTAAATGAATTGGACTGAGATGTCCAGGCACTCTGATTCAGCACCAGTTTGATCTTCTCTTCTGCAGGTTTTGGCAGATCCTGAAAAGACAATGCCAAAAAAATATTACAGAAATTATTTAAACATCAAGTAAAGCTCTGGAATGCTCATGTGAAGTTAAGAATCATTTTTGACTATCTGAATAA
This sequence comes from Craterocephalus amniculus, assembly GCA_036024015.1. NCBI lineage: Eukaryota > Metazoa > Chordata > Actinopteri > Atheriniformes > Atherinidae > Craterocephalus > Craterocephalus amniculus. The sequence goes on from JAVQJG010276859.1 coordinate 15,022, forward strand.
AATATGTACACCTTACCTTGATAGCTTCTAGTATATGGTCATACAGGTCAGGGAAGCCAGAATACTGGTACATCATGCAGTGTATGAGCTCAGTAAACTGTAGCAAGAAAACTTTACTGGTGGGGAGACCATCTGTCCTGAGGGACTGAACCAGATGCACTACATGTGGAACAACCTGACAGAGACAATGATAAAGAGAGGAAAAATGGCAAATACACTGAGTTTCTGAGAGCAGTGTGAAGTACGACTAATATTACTCATAAAAATACACAACACGGTCAGCTAGGAGGCAGCAGCGCATCAGGATCCCCCGCAGAGAGTTCAATCTCATTTGCTGTGCATTTTTTAGACTACTCATGTTTTTCATATTTTAATGAAATCGGCCAACTTCAGGGCCATTGCTCGGCACTTAAGAGCTTCACACATCATTAGTGAGAGTGGCGAGGAGCCTCGGCTTCTGGGAAAAGGAGTCTGTGTGCCTTTGAAGTAATTTAAGCCAGAAGAGGCGAAAATGAGAAAGGCAATAAGGTGGCCATATGAGAGGGAAATGGGCTGTGAAGAGATCTCTTACATAGTGGAAGGCCTCGGGAGAGTGCTGGAAGCTCAGCAGCATGTGGGAAAGCACGGCTAGCGCCCCCTGTCGCACAATAGGGTACCACAGACGACTGAATACCTGCGGGTAAAAAACAAGAAACAGAAACACAGATCTGTAAATACTTAAGTAATTCACACAAATGTCTTACAAGCCAAAAGGACAAGGCAAAGCACAACTCATAGTCCAGTTTAAAAAGCGCACTTCTTATCTACTGAACCAAATTCAAGATTAAAACTACAAACCAGTTCAATTTTAAGTAGAGTGACATCAATGAGGATAGTGAACTTCTGCACAGCAGCCAGTCCTTTCAGTAGAGCGATGATCCAAGTATCGACATGCTGGGCCAAAGGCCAAGACAGCCAGTCAATCATCCTGGACAGACAGAACCATCGTGAGGAAAAACGTACACGTCACACATATGTTATAATATATGTTGAAATAAATATCAGTTTGTTGCAGATGCAGAGAGGAAGACAGCATGCACATTTCTTGACTTGTGTTACAAACTGATTTCAAACCACCAGTACATCCTATGATATGAACCTGCAGAGAGCTTTTTTCATGCTGGCATCTTTGACGTTCTGGTCTGTGGTGAGGCTCTTAATGAGAACAGTGATCATCTGGACGGGGATATGCTGGACCAGGCTGGCCAGTGCGATGGATGGGTCAAAGGAAGGGTCTGTTAAAAAAATGAATAAATAAATAAAAGAAACAGAAAACAAAAGCATATTGAGAACTTGGGCTTTCTTAAGCTTCAGGGCACAAAGAATGGAAAACATATATGCATCTTAAGTTGAATTGGACGAGTTGTGAAATGTGTGCCCAACTGACAATAAGCTGGCACCTTTGTAAATGATAAAGGTGGAGCACTGCTACTAAAAGAAAATAATTGAGTTTATTTTTTCTGTAGTTATGTTTAAATACAGTATCATTTAAGATCTTATTTTCGATCCGACAGTGTTTGATGCAGTTTGAGTAGAGAGCACGGTGGATCTGTTCAGATAGACTTTAAACAGCACTGTTAAATGCATCTGGCTAAGACAAAGACAGGATGACCCTCTAATCAAAACAACCTTTGGTCGCAGATTTCACTGCTACATGTCAGTGCAACTAATAGTTGAAACTCTCGTCTGTGTATTGTTCTGATTTATATTGTGCTGTGCTACAGTTCAGGAGTCCAGTCACAACACAGCACAGAAGCCTATGGACAGCCAAATAAAAACAAGCCTTTGTGTAAAAATACGCACCAATAAAATGCAATAAAATCCAAAAGTGTTGATATCTAATCTGCTTAAAGCACCAGCAAGTTTCCAAGGTTTCTAAAACTTATCCAATGCCAAGTACACCTTCCTCTTGAGCACGAAAAAAAACAACTTTCTTATTAGGCAGTCTTACCGGTGGAAGAGATGATCGCAAAGACCTCCTGCAGCGAGGGCAGCAGTGTGGCAGGGTCAGCTTTCCATTTGTTTTGCAACAGCGTGCTAACCTTAGTCACCTGCCCTACATATTCTCTCAGTTCCCGCTCTTGGCTGGCAAAGCAGTGGAAGTAACTGATGGTCCTCACCAGCTGCTGGCAGAATAAAATGCCAGACTTTTCCCTAGGGATGCACTGTGTGAAGTCTGACAGTAAAGTGCTCAGCCGGGCGCACAGAGCAGGCTCAGGACGTTCACACACCATCCTCAAAACTTCCACCTGGATCACGCTGAAGATCTCCAGCACAGAAGGGCAGCTGATGAGCAGCCGCAGGCAACAGTGAAGGTAGTCTATAATGGCTGGGTCTCTGTGGTCCAGCTGCTCATAGCCCTGCTGAAGCAGACCCAGGACAAAGTCTTTACTGAAGAAATGCTCAAACTCTGGCCGGTGGTAGCGCACGTAGGCTTCAAGAACCTGTAAACCAATCTGCTTCTGGAAGGCATCTTCACCGAGCAAGATGAGGCCGGTTGTGAGGGTAAACAGAGCCTGGCACTGCTCCTCGGTCACCTCTTTCTCCGCTGCTTCCACTACCTTCTTCACTATAGCTCTCTTCACTGCAACAGTGTGATTGGAGCTGATGAGGCCCTTCAAAATCTTGTCCATGATGTTGGGCTAAAAAAACAAAACAAATGAGAAAATAATCAGTTGTTAAAAACTCCTAAAACTTCTGCCTCCACATTGATTAGAAAAACATTCAAACAGTCCTCATTTGCTGTATCACAGTTTGCCTGTATTGTTTTAGTTAAATGTAACACATCAAAAGAGTTTAATCTCATTCTTAGATCATTTAAGGAAATTTCAAGGAAAACCTTTGGAATTATACGAAAACGAAAGGAGAGATGTAAACATTTACACACACAAAAAAAGGCTGAATGGATGATTTAGCAGATTAAGTTTCAGAATCCTGTCAGAGTATATAAAAATCATTGTTTCCACTTTGTGGGATCTCTGCGTTGTGTTAAACCAGCATAAGAGTTATAAGCAAGTAACACTGTTGCTTCTTTACAAGGACAAGTTAAATAATTTCCTTTGAGAATAAAACCTTGATGACGCATGGAGGCCTTTGTTTCCATTTATCAAGTTTTATATTGTAACCGTTGAGTACACTCACTGTCAGCACTCAAAAATGGATCCCATGCACTTTCCTTTCTTGTCCTGCCACAGGAATGTAGTGCTGCAACGGGACTAGTGAGGTGAAAATTGTGCCTTATACTATTGACAAGTGGGCACTTTACTGTTACAGAAACATGCAATTCAGAGGCAGCTTCTACAAACTGCTATGCAAAGCCTAAGCCAGAAAACATTTATAAACCACAGGCCATTAAATTTATGGAAGAAATTGAAGAGTACATTTGTTCAGGTCCCAGAAAGTTGGATTACAACCAAAGAAGGAGAATTTTCCATAAGTGACGACCATGTCAAAGACCAATTTAGAATCTACACTTTAACATAGTTTGTTTAATATCATTCATTGCATATAGAACCTTAAGAAGAGACATTGTTCTTAAAACTTTACAAATGCGAGCAGGTTTTATTTTACAAAGATAGTAAAAATCATAAACTAAACTGTTTCAAGATCCACAACTAATTTCTGGCTTGAACACTGGATCAGTTTCAGGGAGACTGGAAACAACAAGTAGGCCTACTGCTATGGTTGCCATGGTTAACATCACAATACTGTCATGTGTATCTAGGCCCAATTTTTTAAATACACATAAAATGCCTTTTTATTATAATGCCTAGAGAGGATTATGAATAATAAGAATATGAAAAACAAAAAAATTAAGAAAAAGTTCAGTTAATTCCTACTTCATATCAAATTAAATAATTTGTAACCTACATTTGACAATAAACTTTATAATTTTAATTCTGAAACCAAATAATCGACCGATGTTATCATAGCCAAAAATTAAGGTATAAATGATTCTTTTAAAACAAATGAACAGGATGTTTCTTCCCACTCAGTCCTAATTACTCGTACTTATAGAAGAATTTTAATGTGTAGCTACACACATTATAACATTTTTTTTTAAAGTCTAAATAACTTAGTTCCTTAGCATACTTCAATATCTTCAGACCAACTTATGTATTATAAATTCCCCGATATAATTTAACAGTAAATTTTTTTATGTTTCACTTATCAAGCCAGTTCAGGAAGACTACCAACCGCTGTCTGTCGGCGCTGTGTACATACGATGCTAGCTTGCTAACGCTAGCTGTAATTCTAAATTTCGATCAAACCTTTATATAGACGACAGTAACAGTCTGTGTTTAAATCAGCATACGTATAAAACTCTGTAAGCAGGCCTGTCGTTTAGCACAGACTCTAAGTAGCCTTTACCACACGACTGAAAGAACAAAGCAAATAAACGGGCCCAACGTCAGCCGAGGAACGTCAGGTACCACTGACTTAGCATAAATACAACCAGGAATGAGGGCAATCAGATACATTACAACATATAAACCAACAACCTTACTTAAATCAAGCATGTCAACAAAGTCCGACCAGAATGTTATCGGCTGGCATCTGGAGGTAGTCTTCTGACAGATAAACCCGTATTATTTTGGTTTATTCGATCGTTCCAAATCAGCTGATTAACCTTACAGTGACGTCATTCCAACGGCCAACGATGTTGTTAGGACCCTCGTGCGAACCAGTTAAATTTTGCCTGTTCTTCTCGTACCTTTTTATTTCGTTTCTCTTTTGGTCGATATTCACAATTGGTTCCCATTGGAGATACCACTGATCGCTGATTTACTAGGATTTAATTTAATAAAATTCCATTTGTATATTCCCGATAAATATTCTTTTATAATTTTGATACAATGACAGTGTTGCATTCAAACACATCTTGTGAATATCATCACCAGAGTCAAATGAAGTCTCCAAACTAATATTGCAGTGCTACGCTGTCGAGTTTATGTTTGCCTTGATGCTACACCGTGTAGGCAAATACACACGTACAGAAGGCATTACAATGGCATACAATGTTACTTTAGTAATTACTGTTTATGTTTTATACTAACGTAAGATTTGTACTCATATTTGCACTGTTTTTGGCATCTTCACACAAATATCAATGCAATACTAGAAAGAAAGATAGTAAGTAAGAAAGAAAGAAAGAAAGAAAGAAAGAAAGAAAGAAAGAAAGAAAGAGAGAGAGAGAGAAAGAAAGAAAGAAAGAAAGAAAGAAAGAAAGAAAGAAAGAAAGAAAGAAAGAAAGAAAGAAAGAAAGAAAGAAAGAAAGAAAGAAA